>BHFT01018230.1:0-15356 GCA_004320025.1 Laticauda laticaudata
CAAACCCCAAAAACTTTAACCTTAGACTGTCTACTATTGACCTCACCCCTTTCCTAAGAGGTCTGTAGGGGGTAAGCAATTAACAAATTAAAAAAAATAAAAAACAAATTTAATAAACATTTTTGCTTCTGAAGATCGGTCAACCTAGTTTAGGCAAACTTGCTATAGAATTTGTCCATTATAATCCAATGATAAATTTTGCATCTCTAAAAATCAAGATTAAAAAGCAAGTTAGTCACAAAAGGATGTTTATTTTCAAAATATTGCCACTGCACTGTAGTTTCTGTTTACCCTTCCCAGATATTTCATATCTTTTCACCATACCTTAAATTGTGATTCTGTTGTTCCACAGGATTCTATATAAGGTTGTATCAGTACTGAGATATGTTGTGAAATAGTTTGGTAGAGATTATCTAGGGATATAGTGAGATGGATTAAAAACTGAGTTTTCTGAATCTTTTCATTATCAGTACAAATAATAGAGGGGCATTTCCCCTGGGCAAGCTGTTGGATAAACAAGGGCATTAATTTTTTTTTTTTCATGTAGTACGGAGATGTGCAATTTAAGCCTCCAGGCCTCATGAGCTCCCCAGAGTATATACAAAAATTACTGCCAAATTGTGATGTCTGATATGGCAGCGATGGAACATTATCCGTATTGATTATTCTTCATCAGAAATTAAATGGGAAGTTAGCATGGTAAAAAGCAGAAGACCAGCTTTTAAGCACAGTATTTCTAAGAATGCTTTTTGGTCGCATACGATAGCAGTGCACATAACATTTGAAAGGGAGGTTTTGCACAATATGTTAGTGTGAACAAGGCAACTCTTAAAAAACCTTAAAACAGCCCTGTCCTTTACAACAAAGGTCCCTAACCCCCTTGTTAGGAACTGGACTGTGCAAGTGAGTGAATCTTCATCTGCACATGCGCAGGGTCTACATAGCATGTGAAAGCATGGGCTCCAAAAACTGTTTTCCATGGTGCTCAAAAGATTGGGGATCAAGACTTCTAATTCAAATAAGTTGGGTTTTTCTTTTTTAAAAAATGAGATGTTGATGAAGTTTAAAGATACTTTAAAATTCTTCAAATTTTTAAAGAAAGTTGCACCAGTGATTAATGAACAAGGAAACTAATGAAGGGGAAAATAAAAAGATAGGAAGTTTTCACATGATGTTTTTACTCATGCTCTTATTAGTTGTTCTTTTTTGTATATTTATTATGGAAAAAATAAAATATTTACTTTTTGTCAGTTTTTTTCCCCTGTCACATACAGTATACACCCCTTCTCTAGAGAAGCCTTTACCAAACTGGGTTGCTTGGTTTTTAGTTTTAGAAATTGGGAATATATTCTCTTTTTAAAAAAAAATTCCTATCAAGCTTGTCCGGAAGGAATTCTTGGCCCATGACATAAGTACTGGTAAGGAGTGGATGAAAATAATATCAGTGGTATAACACATAGCAAATAGCTTGTATTTAATTCTGGCTTGAATTCCGCCAACTTATTTCTATCAATTTTTGAAAACATGTTTTTTATTTTAATGCATCGTAGAACTGATTTCCTGTTCAAGCAATTATATTCATTGCAGCTATGATTGTGGACAAACACCTGAAGGGCCTATTTGCTTTTGTCCTGAAGGATCAGTTCTCCAAGCTGATGGAAAAACATGTTCAGGTAAACAAATATAATTATTTTTCAATGCTTATTCTGAAAATGTTGCGGTAGATTGACAAATGCTAGATATTGAAATAGGATAATATTTTATAATTAACTGTTTAGCATTTGTATTGTACTTCAGCTTTCTCTAGTCTGATGTTGAACCAACCTGGCACTGGAAATATTTGATTAATTCCTATAATCCTGAGTTAAACTGGATGTACTCGATAGGAGTTGTAGAACCACAACATATCTAGAAGAAGCCAAGCCTGGCAAAACAATAGTGTTTAAACCATTTTCTTTATCTTATTTTAGTAAAGAAAAGCAGTTGGAATCTAGTTGCCCAGGGATGAGGAAATCAAAAAGCATAATATCTTTATTAGAACAAGTGAAAATTAGGTCAATTAAAACTATTTGCAAGCTTTAAAGAACACTTGAATAAATAAGATGGTTAGGAGGTATAAAAAGAAGAAAGAAATAAAGAAGTTGGCTGATATTCATGCCATGTTTACTATTTGCCACAATTGGTTTTTAGGTAGAAAAATGGAGATCTTGATATTTACAGGTAGAGTAACTTGGGCAGAGGTTTGGACTAGATGACCTGCAAGGTCCCTTCCAACTCTGTTAATCTATATCTGAGTTCCAGGAGTTCTCATAATGCATTCTAGGAGGAGGAAACAAACATTTTTGTAAGCTCTCCATTGTTTGAAATACAAATGCTACTATTGGATATTTTACTATATACAGTATGTACAATGATAAATTGTAATAAACTGATTATATTTGAAATATAAATGTGAGCTGTTAAAGTCCGAACTGTTTAAACACTTTGTGAGATATCTGGAGATATGATTGGTGAGAAGTAGATGAGATATCAAGTATGTTGCTGTAATATTAACAAGAGATAACTTAAGCTTTCATATTAGGTAGCAAAAAAAGTAATCGGGAAGAAAGATAATGTAATGGGAAGAAAGTTCCATGTGACTGAGAAATTTGGAAATTGTCTCAGTTGTCTCAGCTACAAATTTTCACAGTTTCAGTTACAAATTGACTTCTGTGGACCTTACTTCATGCTTAAGTGGTCAGTAGAGGGGGCGTGCATGAGTGCACTAAGGTGCCTATTGTGCCTGTCATTGTATTTTTATTCTCTTATTCTTGTTCTCATTTTTGTTTGATAAATTCTAATAAATAAAATAAACAAATAACTGAATTGGAAGGACACCTCGGAGGAGGCTGATCTAAATTATCTATGTTTGAAATATCTTAATATTGCCCTATTATCCATTATTGAGCCATACCAGTTACTGCCCAAGACAGACAATTTAGGAAGGAGAATTCTTTTGATTCTTTTGAATTGTTTTGATTCTTTTGTTATTGATGGAACACACTGAGATATAGAGGGTTCTTACTTCCATCTCCATCCACCCTGGAAATCCCTAAATTAATAACAAACAGCCATAGTTCAGTAGAGATTGTCTGTAAAAGATGTTTACTATAATACTTACTGAAGCTCAGCAGAGTAAACTATGCTATTTCATGTCAGTCTAAATGCAGTGACTTTAGGTGAATATCAATTTTTTAAAGTGAATGTCTTTTAGGTTGTACATCACCTGATAATGGTGGTTGTAGCCAGATTTGTACATCTATGAGTCCAACAACCTGGGATTGTGGCTGCTTTCCTGGCTATGATCTTCAGGAGGACAAAAGACATTGTGCTGCTTTAAGTAAGTATTGTGATCTTTGGACACATCCTTACATTTTTCTAACTGAGACATGAAAATGCCCCATAAACTACTGTTAAAAGACATGTGCTGGTATCATGTAGGATTTCTCCTCTTCACTCAATTCATACATTTTTTTTCCCAATGGACACAATATATGAATCATCCTTGAAGATATAGTAGATGAGATTGTGATGGTTTTTCTGCTTCCATTTTAGGCCAGTTTAGGCTGATGCAAACATAACCCTTCTATCAGTAACAGGATACTGATTTATGGACATTTTGGCATGGGTTGCAAGAGGGATTGGACATCTGCATCTGTCCATGTAATTCCAGACGAGTGTTTCTGATTGTTCTGAAATAAACTGCTCCAGCAGATGCCGTTTTTGCTAAAACATGCAGATAAATATAAACCTAGATGGATCTTAAAGAGATCTAGGAAGATTTTTGTTGTTTGCTCTTCCATTAATACAAATGGGGGCTGATATTTCAACCTTTTTGAAAAACCATATCCTGTAGATATCCTTGATAGGACAGCACTGAAAGTATAGCTCAGCAAAATAGTCCAGCTTAATATGGAAAGCATCATTGAGTTCCAAACTGGTGTTTAATAAAAGACTGAAATTGAAAGAGTATTTTTTTTTGAGGGGGCGGCTAAGGAGACATTTACACTTATATTTATATTCTACTTAAATTTATTATGAAGTTTTCTTTTGCTGATATATCTTCAGAGGATTATTCTCGAATGAAAACCCATTACAGGTAATTCCTTTCCTGGAAAAAAAAAGGAAGTATGCAACAATATTCATCTACCTGTTTTGAAAGATATAAACAGCTGTCACATTTAGCATATGTTAAATTCATTGGCAGGTTATCACCTTAGCTATTTATAATCATTTTGTAATTAATGTATCTGTGATCATTGCCATGTAAGGATTGTAAATGAGAAGAAAAGAGAGCAAGCCCATGCTACAGTTTGCTTCTTTCCATTTTTATCTTCAGAGTGTTGAAGTAGAAGACTTAACATGTTGCTACATTTATTACAAACAGGACCAAAGCCATTTCTGTTGTTTGCGAACAGTCAGGATATCCGTAGCATTGCTTTTGATGGGACAGAATATTCAAGAGTCTTTGGTTGGCAGATGGGAATAGTCTTAGGTCTGGACTGGGATCCAATAGAAAGTAAGGTAAGGTTTTTATTAGAAAGGGGGATTTCAAAATATTACAAGAATCAATGTTCTTACTGCATTGTATTTTTACTATTTAGTCCATAATGCTCCATGATATAGATAAAGTACTTCTTATTGTTATATGCCTTGGGTCAGATGACTTGGGCTTCCTAAAACAATGAACACTTGTCAGCAGTTATATGTTCACATGACCTATTTGTCACACCTATAGTTGCCACATTTGTTTTAAAAATACTAATTAAATGATTCTTTCTATTCGAGTGCAATAGCACTTAAATTTACTGTATATACCATTTCATAATGCTTTACAGCCCTCTCGAAGCAGTTTAAAAATATGAGCATATTGCCCACAATAATCTGGGTCTTCATTTTACTGACCTTGGAAAGATGGAAGGCTGAGTCAACCTTGAACTGGTGATGATCAAACTGCCAGCAATTGGCAGAATTAGCCTGCAATACTGCATTCTAATCACTGTACCACCATGGCTTTATTGGTGATATTCACACATGGCTCCCATCCAGAACCACAATGATTACATTGTGTATTAGTAGGTTTGGAAGAAACATCACCTCAATTTTTGTAAATAATGTATCTATTTTTTTTCTCAAATAAATGTCATATAAATAAAATAAAAGTTGTGAGAGAAGAAATACTATCCCCAACTAAGAAGTGTAGTACAGGTGGTAGTGAACTTATAACCATTCAGTTAAAAAAGGACTGAAAAAGTGACTTATGATTGGTCTTCATGCCTACAACCATTGCAACATCGTCATAGCCATGTTATCAAACATTAGGTGCTTGGCAACCAGCATGTATTTCCAATTATTGCAGCATCCTGCAGCAGCCTTCCCAGTCAGCATCTAATAAGCAAAACCAACGAGAGGAAGCTGGCTTAGCTAAACAACCCCCTTGATTCAGGGGTGTGAAACTCATGGCCTGTGGGCTGCATCCAGTCTGCAATGTGGTTGGATCTGGTCTGTGGTCTACCCATGTCGCTTCAGCCCGGTCTACCCAATATGGCCTCAGCCCAGTCTACCCAATGTAGCTTTGGCCTGGTCTACCCAATGTGGCTTTGGCCCGGTCTACCCAATGCAAAGTGGAAACATGCCAGTAGTTTGGGGAGTAGCATCAAGCTAGCCACGTCCACCCAGCTGGCCATGCCCACGCAGTTGGTCACACCCACCCTGCCCCCCAAGGTCAACCACAGTCCTGATGCAGCCCTCAGTGAAATTGAGTTTGACATCTCTGACTTGATTTATTTAACAACTGCAATGATTTGTTTAACAACCATGACAAAAAAGGTTGCAAGGCTGTAAAATTTAACACAACTCTCTTAACAACTAATTTGCTTAGCAACAGAAATTCTGTGGTTATAGTTGAGGACCACCTATAATCATCTATAAACCTTTGGTTTTCTTCTTACAGATTTATTTTACCCATACAGGCCTGAACTGTACAGAGAGATCTGATCTCGATGGCACCAATCGTGAAAAAGTTGTATGTGACATAAGTGGGAGATCAGAAGGATTAGCACTGGATTGGATTAATCGCAAATTGTATTGGACTGACCCAGGGTATGCATAAATATTGCACAAATATTGTAGGACACCTACTGGTAGTGAAAAAAATATGGTGGTAAATAAACAACTGGCAAAAAAATGAGAGAGTAACTGAAATGTTTCTAAAATGGTAGCATGCATGTACTTAAGATTAGTCATAACAGAAAGACATGGAGATAAAAAAAAGACTCAAAAAGACATTTTGCTGAATAATATGCGAACCAAACATATTCATGTAGCACCATTTCTTTCCTGAACAAAGAATGTATACCCTTTCAGAAAAACAGGAAACCAAGGAACATCGTTAGGAAAAAAACATACTCCCAATCAATTGTGTCCGAGATGTTATTTTTAATTCATTTCACAGATCTCCCTTCCAGGAGTTCCACATATGAAGGAAACTTTGATTATATCAGCAAAGTCATAAAAACACTGTCTTCTTCAGAAACAGGTTAGCAGTTGCCATATTTGCCTATAGGAACAATTGGTTTACAAAGCCAGGTTGGTCTAGAGATTAAGGCACTAAAGTAAAAACCAGGGCCACAGGCATAAAACTAGCTGGATGATTTTGGACCAGTCACTCTTTTTCAGCCCTGAAAACAAAACAATAGTAAACCATTTCTGAAAAAATCTTGCTAAGAAAACCAGAAGTCAAAAATTAACTTGAAGACGTACACATAATAATAGATGCTTTTCATCAAGTTACTAATTTAATTTACGGATTCTGGTTGCTCCTACTCCTCATCTTATTCAGTTCTTATTCAATTTGCAACTTCTGTTAATAGGAGAAGATAGAACTGAGGAGAAATGTTTAAAACATTTAATTAATATCGTGGTATGAAAGAATCAACTGGAAGAAGGCAAGTAAAGTGACAGATTAAAGTTATCGCAGTAAGAAACCCCATTCTGTGTGTCTACTTTGTAGGAAATGTAGCATTGAAAGTAGTAATCTAAATGGAATGCAGAGAAAAATAATCATCCAAGAGAAGCTGTTTCACCCTCAAGGAATTGCTGTTCATCCATTTACCAGGTAAAATATCAAGTCAAAATTGTTTCCAAACTGTTATTGGATATAGACACCCAAGAATAAAGTCTGTGAAACCATTGCTTCTATTGCAACTATTTTACATGTGCAGAGATTTTGCAGGTATGGTTGTTGAAGGTGCAGACTGAGTGGTGCAGTGGCCTATAGGAGGAGCTCTCCTAGGTAAAGGCAGATATTTCTCTCTCTGGACACAATGAGAATATATTTGCTGCAAACTCCCATTGGCAACAGGAAGGGCATCTGGCCACTAAACACTCAGTTCCATTTAGTTGCCCTGACTCCACCCCAATGCAAAGGATTACGGGGATCATTAAAAGACAAAAAAAAAAGTTATTGGCGGTGCAGATCCTTTAGAATTATCCCAGATAATTCTTTAGCATCTCATGAGCTACTGACTACAAAGCAGAAGTAGAATGTAGATAAACAGTTATTTATTCTGTGTTCATAAAAGCAAAAAAAACCAGGCTAATTAGAGCAACAGTCTTCCTTATAATGATACATGAGTGATGGACACTAAGAATGGCTGATTGAAGAAGAATTGACACCTTTGAACTGTGATACTGGTATAAATTATTGCATGTACCATGGATAGCCAGAATAACTAACAGAGAGGTGTTAAATCTTACAAAACCAAACACATCACTAGAAGCTAAAATCATAAGATTATGTCTGACCTACGTAGGCCATGTTATGCATGCAAATTCATTGGAAAAGTCAGCAATGCTAGAAATGGTTAGTGGAACAAGAAGGAGGAGCAAGCAAAGAACATGCTGACTTAATAACATCAAATTTGGTGCAAAATTGAACATCCAATGACTGAAAGAGGCTGTGCTTGCAGGGTATAATGAGAGCACTTGCCAGTAGAGTCACCAAGAATTGGACACTACTAAATGGTTAAAATCAAAGCATTTTATGTTCTCTCTGTCTGCTCTTTGTTTCAGAGATTGGTTCCTTCTGCCTTTTTTCTCCGACAGCCCTGCGCAGAGCACATGCTCTCCAGATACTAGATGTTTGACTTTCTCTTATCCCCATGAGGCATTTCCTCTAAATAAATTTCATTTTCTCTTCTAGTCATAAATCTGGTAATTGTCCAATGAATTATGCCTCCTATATTTTAATCATGGTTGAGGGATCAAAGATGGATTTTAAAACACAAAATTATTACCGATGAATATTGTTTATATTTTGCTCTGACAAGTATAGATTTTTATGTGTTCTTTGTTCCGCAATATGAAAGGATTTAAAAAAAAATAAATACAATGACTTATTTTGTTTTCCTTCAATAAAGGGAATTGTTTTGGACAAACCTAGGGATCAATCCACATATTGGAAAATCTACTTTACAAGGCTCAGAACGTGTCATTATAGCAAATTCAGAATTACTTTGGCCCAGTGGAATAACTATTGACTACACTGAGGACAAGCTGTACTGGTGTGATGCCAAAATGTCTGTCATTGAAACTGCAAAACTGGATGGTTCTAACCGACAAATACTAACACAGAATGATGTAGGTGAGGCTTTGGGATGCTAGTTTTCTATCCAATAATGCACATATCAAAATGTCAAAGGAAGAGTGACCTCAGTTGAATGACCCCCCCCTTTTTTTGTACCACTTATCTGTTCACTGCTGTTCCAAATAATTGATTAGCATCCCAGTGACGAAAGCAGCAAGTTCCTGCAAATATCCACAATAGTCAGATGGTTATTTTTTTGTTGGTCACCCATCCATATTGCGCTATTTCTCTGATCTGATTCTACCTTGCTGCAAGGTGAGGTTCAGGCAGCCCTGTGGAAAATGAAGAAGAAAAATTGGGTTTTTTGGGGGGGGAATGGGAAGCAGAAAAGTGTTAAAGGAATTATATCTGGATTCTGTTTTGGAGAGAAAATAGCATTAGCACCCACCTGGTCCACATTCCAGTGTATGTTTGTTCTAATAAATCAACTTGCTAAAGGCTAGGTCCCACTGGCCGATGGACGCAAAACATATGCATAAAGGACGCAGCGGATGAGCAAAATTTCGGGGGTGGCTCCATCCGTTGTCATCCGCTCCAAAAAGTGGCGTGGGAAAAATTTGCATAGCGAATGGAACGGAATGAAAACGGACGTGGGAATGTAGCGGGGATGTTAAGGATGTTCATTAGGAAGGCTAGCGGATGTAAATCGGATGCAAACCGTTCACTGGCATCCTTTCTATTTCCATGCTACTAACGCTGTGTAGACGTTCCATGTGCTTTTTGTTCCTCCCTCTTTCCGTTTTCAGCTGCAACGGTGTGAGTTTCGAGGATGCCCAGAGGATGCAGAGAGGGTACAGCACATTTAATGGATGATAAACGGACATAGAACGTTTGTTGCTTGTATGTCGCAGATTTACATCGTACACGGCAGAAAGTTCATCTGTTCACAAAGTTTTTGTGCAGCTCAAAACTTCTTGCGCAGATGAATTGCAGTGGACAGATGCTTGATGGATAGAGCGTATGAAACACGCATGCAATGAGTACACAACGATGTGCATAAGCATTTTCCAAAGGTGGAAGCTTTTTTTAACGTTTTACATCCTCTTTGCATCCATTAGTGCAGTGGGACAGGGGCTTAAGGGAGTGAGATTAACAAAGAGTCTTCCCCCCCCTTCTTTCTCCCTCCCTCCTGAATTTCTTGAAGTTTTGTGCAAAGAAATATGAACAAATTTTGAAAATTGAAGTACTTGTATGCCCATAAAGGGAAGAAAATAGTACTCCCCTTCCCTCTAGCTCAGTTATTAACAGGTTAATATAACTACAGTGATTTTTATTGCAGCACTATTGCCATCTAGTGCCCATCCCTGTCATTTAAGGTACAGAACAGATGCTTTTGGGAAGGAGAAGGTCTAAGGACGGTCAGTCTTGAGATTCAGTGTTAGCTCTGAGTTGATGGTAACATGCTTCCAGCTGCCAGTTGCAGGGGAAGAAGAGCAGAGGAAACTTATGTCTCTACCTCTGCTTGTGAGTGCCATAAATGCAAATCTATCTGACAACTGGAAAGAAGGCTTTGGACTAATCCAGCATGCTTACTTTTTATGTTCTTAAATAAGGTGTTTGGTTTATAAGAGAACAGAAGAAATGTGTGTGTATGCATTCTAAGACTTCCAGTGGCTTTTTGTGCATATTCTGGTTGTTGGCTGGTGCAAGGGTGAGGCTTTTAGGTGAAGATGGGCAATCATTTTGCTGCACTAAAAGAAGGACAAAAAACACTGAATGAGGANCAGTGGCTTTTTGTGCATATTCTGGTTGTTGGCTGGTGCAAGGGTGAGGCTTTTAAGTGAAGATGGGCAATCATTTTGCTGCACTAAAAGAAGGACAAAAAACACTGAATGAGGATATGCCGTGTATGCAGATACGGCCAAGATTCCCAATATTCTTTCTGTCTGGAGTAGGGAAATGTTGAAGGTTTTCTGCCTATCCTTTTTTGTGTGCTTCCTGTCATAAAATGGCAAGAGCTGTGACTGGTTTTTAAAAATTGTGCCACTTTGCTCCAGTTGTGCAACTATAAAAAACCTACTGGCTATAAAGAAATTAAGGTGGGACTACATATGTCCCTCAGTCTATGGATTGCACCCTATTATGTTAAGAGAACAGAGGGAAAGACAATGCTTATAACCGATATGTAGTCCTTGCTTGGCAATCAAAATTGGGACCTGCAACTCGGTTGTTAGGCAAAGTGGACATTAACTGGGCTTATGATTTTAGCTCAGCTTTCTTTTGCTTTACACACTTGTGAAGGCTGGAAATGTTGATGATTGGTCATAAAGTTACTTTTTGATAACTCTTGTAATTTGCAAATTTTTGTTAGCTGAAAACTTCCTGTGCTACAATTGCAATCTGGATTTTTTAATCTTAGGCCTTCCAGTTCTTACAAAAACATCAGAAGTGATAAAAATCTTAAAAGAATGGGACATTTTAGATAAAATTAAATGAATTACTGAAGACTAGCAATACAAAAATATTTTGGACTACAAATAGTAATTTGTAGTATTTAAAGTCAGTTGAACATAAATTAGAACCATGTTCCTAATGCAGGGGTAATTAAACTTGCATCAGCATGGCGCCATCCAATGGTGGGACTCAAGTTTTTTTACTACTGGTTCTTTGGGTGTGGCTTGGTACGGGTGTCAGGGGAAGGATACTATAAAGTCCCCATTCCATCCCCACTCCTGGGTGGAGGTTACTGCAAAATCTCATTCCCTCCCCACCCCACTGACCTGCTTTTCAGCTCCATTCTCCTGTGCAGGGCAACCAAAGAAGACCCAGCTGATCAGCTGGGACTTGGGAGGCAGAGAATACATGGGGGTGGGGCCAGTCAGAGGCGGTATTTGCCAGTTCTCCGAACTACTCAGAATTTCCGCTACCGGTTCTCCAGGTCGGAACCTGCTGAATACCACCTCTGATGGCATCACATGACGTATCATGACTTTCCCCCCCTTTGCTAAGCCAGGCGTGCCATGGCCAGCACATGATGTTCTGGCCTGCGGGCTGAATTTGACAGTCCTGGAACAAGCTACCAGTGAGCTACCATCTCATTGCTTTAATGTTTAGACAGATTATTCCCATCTGATGTTCCTGATCACCATTCGGTGATATAAAGTCTGCATATATTATTTGAACATTTCCTGCTTTCATCCATCAATGTTGTGATAGCAGTGATGACATCTGGAGTCCAATACCATATGGAAGGACACATGTTTTTCCCTCTGCATCTAATACAGATTGATGAATGTGCTTTAGGCAATTTAAAAGGTTCTGTCTCACTCTGACCCTAATCTTCGACTTACGACAATTACCCTAATATCCTGTGTAGGGTATAACAAAAGCTGCAGTCCCAAAGTGGATGGGGCGAGGAGTCTTTAAGGATTGTTCAGGGATTTTAAGGGATTGAGGGATGCCCCCTCCAAAAACAGACAGATTTTAGTCTCATCCCAGGGGTTGGGTGGGCCAATCTATAAATTGCAGAAGAGATTATGAAACAACCCATGCACTCCCTGGAGCCCAGATTTGAATCTTGATCTGCAAAGTTCAGAATAGAAATATATTGCATGCATGTTAATTTATGTGTTCACTCAGTGCCTGTATATAATGGAACTGTCAATCTTTATATCTGCATTCTAGGCCATCCCTATGGCATAACAGTTTTTGAGCACCACATTTGGGTGTCTGACTGGACTAGGCCTTCATTACTAAGAATAGACAAGAAAAATGGCCTCAAGAAGATCCGTCTTGGAGGAAGCATGCGGAGACCCTCTTCACTGCTTGTAGTTCACCCTTTAGCCAAACCAGGTATGCTTTAGTCTTTTTCATATTAGCTCTGTATCAGGACTTATTAAGGATTCTAAAGCGTTAAAAGCAAGCTTGCTGGCAAACTACTATCTGGCAAATGGTGAAAATAGTGATCATAAGATAGCATTGTAATACATTTTAGAATGTAGCAAAACTTGCCCCAATAATCAATTTAAAAAATTTTAAAAGAAAAATATCTGATTGTCATTTTAGTTACCTATATGTATATAAGCAATGTGACTCTATTACTGGTCTATTACTCTATTACTGCTCTATTACTGATCTATTTTGACAGTTACAATGTATTTCCTTTCATTTAGCAGTTGAATATGTTACAGGGATATTTCTCCACTAGTAAATAACAATTTTGAAATGATACGTGCAGTGGTGCTTATCACCTAGTTATTTTTACCTTTTCAGGCCTTATCTCTACATCCAAGGAAGATGCATCAGGAAGGAAAATGTCCCAGCATCTATTGAGTAACAACAAATATGATGATAGCCATGAGGATGACCAGCAGAAGCAACAGACATTGACTGCTGAAATTGTGCTGTCTAGTAAAGATTGCCTTTTCTTATTTTCTAATGACAGAAGGAGATGTGTGTTCTCAGTGACTAAAGAAACATCTCTGCAGTTTATGCCAGTGACTGTTGTGATCATGTGTAATTGGAGCATTAAAAAAACTGCTAGTATAAACTAACTTAGATCTTTGATCTGCCTACTCTGCAGTGGCAAGTTAAACTGTGCAGCAACCAGCTTCATGACAAATATTACTTATTTATTTGGCAACATTTATAGCCCTTCAATCCAAATGGATTCTGCTCGTGGTACAAAAGCATTTATAAAGAAGAAAGTACAAAGTACTAGCTAGCAATATTTAAATTAATCCAAGGGCAGAATGAGAGACAGCTTACTGTAATAATTAAGGTAGAAGTGGGGAACAATGGCTCCTTTATGATTTATCGACTTCAACTCCCAGAATTCCTGAGCCTGTATGGGAGTTGAAGTTCACAGATCACAAAAGGCCTATTGTTCCCTACCCTTGGGTTAAGGCATCAGGTTGGGAGTCTGGGAATGGTAGTCCCATCTTAGGCACAAAGCCAGCTGGTTGACTTTGGATCAATCACTTTCTCTCAACCCTCTCTCAACCCCAGAAAGGACACTAACTGACTAAAAGAAGAGGAATGCTCACTGGAATAATACTGTTTTGATTAGTTGCAGAATGCAAATAGAGCAGAAAGTACAGGTATCTTGGAAAGAAAATATTCCATAAAATGGGGTCTGCCACTGAGAAGGTTTGTCATCTTCTCCATAACCCATGTGCTTTGTAAAGAGGGGGCAGACATGCATAACATTTGAAAAGCTAGCTCTAGTGAGTTTGTTCATAACAATTTGCTTCGTTGAACACATAAACTATGGACAACTGTAGTGATAAATGTTCTTATCATTATTTTGTGCCACAGATCGGGATGACTGTACACCATTGGGTTGTGATCTCAATTCCCAATGCATTGCACATCAAAATGGTGCTGTGTGTGAGTGCCAGGCAGGGTTCATCATGGAAGATCAACTGTGCCATGGTAATTTTATATGACAGATTACAGAATAATATTAGTATATTTTTGCATGGATTTCATCCTGGGCCGCCATTTTGAGATCAAGAATATACCTTTGGCACCATGCTAGTGCCTTCAGAAAGCATGCAAGCTCTGATTAATAGGAATACAGCAAGTATAAATTCAGGCTTAAAGTTAGAGCTTTTAAAACTTTTTAATAGACCTTCATGCTAGGTTTAATCTGGAATAGATTATCTCTGACAGTCAAGCTGGTCAGTATTTGGAGGTTCCAGATCACATTTAAAATCAATATACAATAGTTATCAATATAATAAGTTTACTAAACAAATGCATTTTTATAAGAGTGAGGTTCACCNTACTAAACAAATGCATTTTTATAAGAGTGAGGTTCACCAACAGCAGATTTGATTAACTGTATTAATACCCTGCTTTCTCAGCAGGAATTTAAGGCAGCGTACATGATTCTCCCCAGTTCTCTTTTATCCTTCCAACTCTTCTGTGAAAAAGAATTTAATTAATTCTTTCATGTATAGTCTCCCAGCTATCAATACTTTTTTTAATCTTGTAGATGTTGATGAATGCCTTCTTAACAAAGAACAGTGTGATCTGAGATGGTCCAGGTGTAACAATACTGAAGGGAGCTATTTCTGTGAGTGTCTTTTGGGTTATGCTGAAGATGGACTTCATTGTTCTGGTGAGTTATTGGCATAAAGGATGTCCCTCTGGACATTTTGAATAATTTATCCATCCTACATAGAGGGATTTTTATGCCAAATTTCTAAATGTACTTATTTATCATATTGATTTATTGCATTTATGTGCTGCCTTTTTTGCAGAAAAATGACTCTGGGTAGCATACAATCAAACTGTAAAACTATAATTATAAAAAATATTGTAAAATTAAAACATAAATATTATAATGTATTTTTTAAAAGCCAAAAAAGATTGGGAGCCCATAGATGCTATACACAATATAACTACCTCATTAAATCCCCATTTCTATGAGACCACAAGCTTGTTGACAAAACTGATTTTTAAGGGACTTTTGGATGGAAATCAAGAGGGGGCTACTTTCACCTCGGGAGGTAGGGGAGGGGAGAGGATGGTGCTCCATATCATTTATTTTTCTTCAGTTTAGGAAAGCAGTTTCACACTGTGGACTATGATGGATATTTATTTGTTTGTTTGTCAACATCTACAAGATAACAAGTATGAACATAAACAAGAACAAAGGGAGTAAATACAGATAAATGGGGACAGTAAGACAGGGATGGCAGGCATGGTGGCGTGCTTATGCATG
>BHFT01018231.1:0-20450 GCA_004320025.1 Laticauda laticaudata
TTCTGGTTTTGGGAGTTGTTAATGGTACATATAGTTTGATGACTCTTTTGACTTCAAGTAAAAATATGTTGTAATTGTCTTCTATAGTATTGCATTCAGAGAATAGAAATTGCCAATCAAGGGATGAGAGATCATTGTTTATAAGATCTAGTTGCCTTTTTTTAAGTTATAATTGGGGATTCCGTCGTTGTGATGATTTTTTGTATGGACATATGTTGAGACAAAAAGTTTTGTGTTTCTTATCCTATGTAGTCAGTAACAAATCAACTATTTCTACCTGGTATGGAGTCATGTTAAAGAATAACCTTAGATATTCTTTTACAGTGAACTAACAAGCAAGTAGGCACATCTAGCAAGTACTAGAACGGATAACACCAGATATGTTGCTGGAGAACAAAGTCACAAAACATGCCTCTCACTTATTTTGGCCATGTCATATGGAGTAATTCAGTGGTGAAAGTGATTATGTTTGGAAGAGTTAGCAGTAAATGAAAACCAGGTCACAAAGGACTTGGTGGCTGGACACCATTAAAGCTGACACTATCCAGAACATATAACCATGATGGTGAACCTATGGCACATGTGCTATGGGTGGCATGCAGAGCCATTTGTGTCGGCACACGAGCCCCAGGCAAACTTACCTCAGTGTGCATGCACGCTCCTTACAGCTGATTTTCAGCCTGTTTGAGGCCTTTTTTGGCCTCCCAGAGACTTGAGGAAAGTCTTTGCAGGCCAAAAAATAGGCCCATTTAGTCACTTCCTGTAGTTCCGGAAATACCAGAAGTGATGAAATGGGCCCATTTTTCATCCTGCAAAGGCTGCAGAAGCTTTCCTCAAGCCTCTGGGAGACCAAAAAAGGCCTCAGACGTGCAAAACTTCAGCTGGGAGGCACCATGCTGGTAAGGGGTGGTAGGGGGGATTGTGTGTACATGTGCAGGGAGCGGGGGGCATGCACATTGCCTTCTGGATGCTGACACGTGAGCGCAATTTTTGGCACAGGAGCCCCAAAAGGTTAGCCACGACTGACATAGAACAACTCAAAGAAGTAGTGTAAGATGGGAAGATGTGCAGAGACTGATCCCATAGAGTCGGACATGACTGAATGGATAATATCTCCTTATTATCATTTATTTGCTTACTGCCAGTACTCAAGGCACACCATATGGAGACATCTGCAGGCCTAGACTTTAAAACTGGAACAAATTAGAATTTCCTACAGCTGTTTTCAGGGATCCAGGGTAGATAGTCAACAGAAAATAATAAAAAGAATCTTAAATGTATATTACTTAATTCTGATTAAGCCACCGTTAGTTTTAGAGTAGTAATGTAGATTCAAGTAATGGAGGAAGCAAAATCATTCTTGTGTTATTTGTTGTCTCATCTCCATTCATAAAACACTTGTTTGTTCACTGCTCACTTGAAAAATCGCTTACAAATTTGTATTAAGACCAACTACATTTTCTTAATTTTATTTAAGCTGCTGTGAGGCTTAGATAATGGTTATAAGAAAGGACTAGATTGTTGAAGGATTGATTTACAAGCCATTTTCAAGATGCAAGTCACAATGTTTTATCTGCTTTTTTTCCCTCACAGGTAATCAAACAGGCTACAATTAAAATCAAATTTAACCTCTTCTTTAGTCACTCCTCTCCAATATACATACTAAAGTAAAGTTTAGGAATTGAAGAAATAAAGTAGCACCATTGGCAGCTATATGGTATATCTTTACTCTAATATAGTTAAAAATGAGATTTTACAAGGAACTTTTGAATTGGCTTTGATGTTTACTATTATCTATCTCAGTTGTTGCATGTTTGCAGTTTTAGAATATTTCAGGTTTGGCCTTCCTAGATAGAAGCAGTAATTCATTAAGGTTAAGCAGCTAAAAGTATCCCAAGTTTGATTTATACAGACTGTATTCTCACCTTCATTCCTCATGGTCATACATTCTGCACTGATCATACATGAAAATGAATGAATCTAAAGGCCCTGTCCCACTGCACTTACAGATGCAAAGAAGATGTAAAACATTTAAAAAAGCTTGCCATCTGTTGGAAAATGCTATGCATCCGTTGTGTACTCATTGCATACATGTTTCATACGCTCTATCCGTCGAGCATCAGTTCCGTCCACATGCAATTTCTTCCACGCAAAAAGTTTTGAGCTGCACAAGAACTTTTGTGAACGGATGAACCTTTCCGGCCACGTACGATGTACATCTGGGCGACAATATCGGGCAACAAAACGTTCTATGTCCGTTATCAATCCATTAAACACGTCTGCTGTATCCTCTCTGCAATCCCTCTGGCCATCCCTCATTCACATCCACGCAAGCTGAAAATAGAAAGAGGGGGGAAACAAAAGTACACAACGGAACGTCTGCAGCAGCGTTAGTAAGGCACGGAAATAGAAAGGATATCAGCGTATGCATCTCGTATATAAAGGATTCAAAAGTAGAACAAAAACGTTTGATCTGGGATGTATCTCATGTATTAGGATGTCTGGAGTAATGTCTAAGAGTAATGTAAGAAGGACACCTAGCGACAACCGATATTTTCTATAAAAAGAAATATATAATATAGAAAATAATCTATATTTTTCTATAAAAATGCATCTGGATCGCTGGGATGGTGGACGCATACAGTCCATATGCTTGCCACTGGAGGTTATCTATCCCCACAATATACTTATCTATCCCACAAGCATGCACCGGCTTAAACCATTTTTTTCAAAGTTTTCACCAACACTTATTAAGTAATAAACAAGACCAAGTGTCTTAAGCAAAGATAACCTTTTATTAACTTCTTAGGTAAACTTATGACTTATTAAATAAGCAAAAGAACCAAGTAAAAGTGTCCTTTACAGCAAGAATAAACTTAAACAAGTACACCTCAGTCCTCTGAACTATCTAGTCACTCTGAGTCATGTCCCTAGTCTCAGCTGTTAAGCGGGCAGGGACTGTGGAGAATGGAATGTGGGCTTGAGTGCTGGTCTGAGGCACCATTGGGGTGCTTGGCCCCAGGGTACAACAGGGGAATGGTGGTGTTTCAAGGAAGCTGTCTCGAGAGCTGACTCAGTCCGTGAGGTTGAGAGGCACCTTCATACAAGGACTTGAGATGTCAGGCCCAGCACTGTGACAGATTGTCGTTGATGGGCTTTTGGCTGTAGGGTGGAGGAAGGAAGAGTGTAGTGGGCCTGTCTGGTCCTGCAGCGGCTGGGCTGAGGAGTGGCGTCTGTGGTGGTCGCGATGAACTGGGCCTGGACTGGAAGTTCTGCTTCCGCTATGGGAAGTCCTGGGAGTTGTAGCCTTGTTGGTGAGGGGCTGTTGAAAGCCGTGGAAGGGCTGTGACATCGCCTGAGGGTGGAGGAGCAGAAACACTGGACTGGTAGGAAGCAGCCTTCAGCTGGGCTTTGAATGGGTTGTGCAGAACGTGCTGTGGATCATCTGCTTCATCCACCTGGTAATTGGTGATGTCCCTGAGGGTCGGCTCACATAGGTTGATGAAGGGCTCCGGTCCAAGGATGGTATGTTGCTGTGGACCAAGCTGAGAAAGAAGTTCTGTGCTGGTGTCCTTGTGTCCCTGTCTCCAAACAGCAAACTGTGATCCTGGCCCTCCAGTCTGCTCTCTGCCTGCATCCTCCTACGCTGGGGGTGGGGTGGGGGATTGGAGCCTCATGGTGGCTGCTGCTTCTTCCTCCATTTGTGACAGCAGGGCGTCCATCTCCATGGGAATCCTCCAAGTCTGCAGATCATGGGGAGTGCAGCTGTCCGGGGGGTCTCTGCCGTGGGGCCCCTCTGAAACACCTGCTGGAAGGGAAGCTGGCTTCTGGGTGGAAGAGGACTGCTGTCTGTGGGCTGTCTGAGGGAGAGGGGGTCAGAGGGGCTTGCTCCTCGGTGAACGATCTCACCCTCCAGGAAACTGCAACCTCCAGGAAACCCTCCTGACAATACCAGGAACGTCTTTCCCCTGTATCTGACTGCTCATGCGTGCTGCATCTTTTATATCCGCGGAGCTGATGCAATTCATACTGCCCCGCATGCGTAGTGAACGTTTTCAGTCTGATATCCATCCCGCGGACATCCCCTTGTTTCCTATACGCGTCCGTGATGCATCGCTTCATCTGCTATGCCATCCGCCCGCTTCCGCTATGGCGTCCGCTTATGAATTCTCCCCCAGAACCCTTCAAGATGTGTCCATCTGCTTCCATCCGCTGTCATCATCACTAGGCTCCTATGAACATCCATTTAACATCCCTGCTACATACTACCCACGTCGTTCTTTCATTCTTTTCCATCTGTTTTATGCAAATTTTCACCCATTTTTGGAGCGGATGACAACGATGGAGCCACTCCCGAAATTTTGCTCGTCTGCTGTGTCCTTTTATGCAATCGTTTTGTGTCCGTCCGCCAGTGGGACCACGGGCCTTAAAAGGATATATTATATTGCTAACAGAGCCTTAGAATTTGGCCAAGGTTAGAGGTGGGAAGTACTATATTTCTCCACATAAGATAACTAATGCACCAAATAATTATTCTGACATTCTTAAAGGAGGGGGGGGGGCAGATTTTCTATCTTTGACAGGAAACCAGGGAAAATGAACATGCTTTTATATAAGTAAAATGTATAAAATCATATAGAGAAACTGCACAGTATAACATTTCCAAAGCTATAGACCACTAAGATTATTCTGCTTAAATCACAAGTCGCTTGGGCCAATTTTTCAGAGGAGAAAAGTAGTGATGTTGCAAAATGAAACAAGTTGGTGTTCCATATTAACATACTTCAAATAGGCTATTCCTATTGGACAAGAATACCCGACGCTGATTGGTTACTTTTCTCGACGCTGATTGGCCAATAATAGCAAGACTGTGATTGGCCAATTCAAGCAGCAGGAAAAANCTGGTTAAGACGGACTTTCTGCACTAAATAAAAAGAGCTGAAGTTACGCTGGTCTCCGAGTCTCATTCTTCTGTGAATTCAACTGTTGGCTTGAGCAAGTTTTCCTCTATATAAACATTTCTGCAATATTACTTGTGCTAAGACTAGCTGTCAGCTAGTCTAATTGGGATTTTTTACCAGGAAATTATACTGCCAGTGTTTGTTGACTGCCAAAAAAGTTGGTATTGTTATCAACTGTTCATTCCTGGTTTAAGGAATTCCATCAGATGAAAACTCCCTTTGCAATGCAGTCTGTCTACCGATTAATAGCTCTTGCTATACAAAGTGTCTCTTGGTATTTTATGAAAATCTGCTTTTACACAATTTCCATTCTAGTTTCTCCTCCAAAGCTATAGAAAATAGGTCTGTTGTGTTTTCTGCATGATAGCCTTTCATATATTGGTCTACTGCAAGGGTATCAAACTCATATCATCATGATGATGTCACATGACGTATCAGGACTTTTTCCCCCTTTGCTAAACCAGGCATGGGCATGGCCAGCACATGATGCATCTTGGCCCATGGGACGGAAGTTTGACAACCTGGTCTACTTCTATTATGTCTCCCCTTAAACTTTTTACTCCAGCTTTCTCTACTGTTCATCTTGATTGCTTTTCTCCTGATACACTCGTTTGTCAGTCTGTTTTAAAATATGATGCTTGAAGTATTATACTGTAATGCAGATTAAATGGAAGTTTCTTATTTCCTGCGATCAGTAATTTAATTGTCGAATATCACATGGGGGGTATAAAAGAAATTATTTAGAAAAGTTTGGTGAAAAATAGTAGGGTGCTACCTACCATAGCATGTTTTCTTATCAGACAAGAGAATAAAACCTTTTGGACATGTGCAGTAATAGGATCCAGGGATATTCACACAGCCCAAGGTACAGCCATGATTCCATAATGCACATTCATTGACATCTGATGAATTTAAAAAGACATAAAACAATTCGGTTACATATACTTGTGAGTTCTTAATATCAATAAGCTATTAAATAATAATTAATGCAATGATGAATTTTATATATTTTGTGATGCTATGTTAAGGAAATATTCTTCAATGTAAAGACAAAAAAAAACATACACACACACATACACACATACATATACATACATATTTACATACACATATACATGGACATCAGTGGTGAGCTTCAAAAATTTTTACTACCGGTTCTGTGGGCATGGCTTGGTGGGTGTGGTTTGGGGTGTGTGGCAGTGGAATGTTACTGTAAAACCAACGTTCCCTCTAATTTTCTATGTGTCTGAGCAAACGCATCAACTCCTTGAGCAGTCCCTTGGACCACTGTGAGCAACATCAGACGTGTGCACTGTGGTCAGGCCAGTATCACATCCATCCAAGGAGCACGATTTATTAAAAGAATCAAATTACAGCATTTAATATTTCCGTTAGAATTCTTAATAAGTGCTTTACCAAAGCTTACAATGAAAAGGACAACATACTTGTTAACCTGTGTACATATGATAACACTTATTCAAAGTATAAATGTTTGTTTTTAACATATAGCAAAACATAATTGCCAACCAAGCCAACTAATAAACTCAATCTTCATTTGGTGAAGGCTCTGGACTTGTATTACAACGTCGAGTTTGAAAAGTCAGTGTTGTGAAGCATCTTCTGGCGTGAGAGCCTGAAGAGGGGCCGTACTGTGTGGTCTGGTAGAGAGTTCTGCTGTCATTGGTTGAGAGAGAGTCCTACTGTGGTCTGGGAAGAGGGTTTCGTAGTCTATCCATTGGGGAGAGAGAGAGTCCTCCTACTGTGACTGGAAGAGAACTCCTGCGTCCACTGAAAGAGAGGGTCCTGTGGTCTGGGAGACAGGTCCTGTAACTCTTGTCTGCCAAATAAAGTATAAACAATTGACACAATTGGTTAGCTACTAACTCAAGAACTACAGTATTTATGATCAACATCCATAAATGAAAATTCTAAATAATGAGACTAGATGAGCACAAATCTGATTGAAAATTAATATATATCATTAAATTCCCATCTGTTTTTCTCAATCTCTCCAGTGTTTTACACGTTTCAGGTTGATGGCCTCATCTGCTTGCTAGCTTTGACTTGGTATGTGCATCAGGCGTGATCAGCAAGATGTGCGACGTGTCAAGGCCGATTTCTGGATGCTGTTTTGATACGATTCATTAAACTAAAGCCTCTTTCACAATCTGCACTGATTGCTTGAATGTAGCACAATATCCACCAGCTGAGAGATGTTTTTAGCTCCTCACATTTTAGTGTTGCAGCGCACGCATATCACTGAAAAGAATGTGCTGATTAGACCGGTTGTTTAAGTTTTTTTTCTCATTATGTACTTGAATTCAACCATATCACTGTTAATGACACTCTTTACAAGAAGTGTGGGTGATGAAGAATGGCCTCGCTACTTCTTTCTCAGCCAGTGTGCGTGCAGAACGATCTGCTGTTCCATTGGTCGGGGAAGCTGATTGGTTTGTTCTTGGAAGAAATCGGGAGTGCTTTCCAGATTGCTTCAAATGTAACAAATTTTTAGTGCCAGGTGCCCCCCGTTTGGTAATTATCATCCTCTGGAAAATGAGCATCGAAGTGATCAGCAGAGCTTACAATTAAAATGAGTAATCTCAGCTGGTGTTTCCTGCATCAGCAGATGAGGCCCTCATTGCCCTCTTGACAGGGTTCACTCCACTGAACATCCTTTCATTTCTGACAAGTTTGGAACGCCAGAGTTTCAGTTTGCTCTTTGCCCCAAGCAGTTTTTTTGGGGCGCCCCCCCTTCCATTCCAAAACAAAAAGTCAGGTTTGTGTCTTTGAAAAGAACAGACAGAGGTGGTGCTAGCTCATCCAAAAAACATCTCCAGAGCAATGAGAGTAACCTGAAACTTTTGAATCCAGTCAGCTTTTTGTAACAGTAATTTGCCCTGGATCTCTGTCATCACTGATTCTCTCTTGCAGTATTCTTCCAGCAACAGAGTAGTTCCTAAGAAACAGCATCACAGCTTGTGCCGCGACAAGCCCATCATACTTCCTTCATTTCACTGCGCACTCGACTAATGAACAATATTTCCTCATCCATAATCTTTGTGAGGTCTTTTCAAGTTTTCCCCTCTTTAACAATGGATCTTGAAAAATGGAATAAACTGTTCTCAATACGAAGTTATCACATCACGCTCATTAGCAACATACATCTTTCCACGCATCATCAATGCCAAAGTCCTCTACTATAGGTCCACACAGTTGTTGTTCAGCTTAGGTGTGATATTTGCCGGCCTTTAAAAGCTGCACACTCCTTGTGTTTTCCTAGCATTACTGAGGCACCATCGGAGGTCAGCAATCACCATTCCTCTGCAGGTCCAGTTCATGCTTTGGTGTAAAACTGAATTATGCTTGCACAATATCCTCAGCAGGCAGTGCTGACAGTTCTGAATGATGCCGCCAAACACAGTTTTATGGTTAATGCTATTTTCCTCCCTTGTATTAAAATACAGGACCAGCCATGTTGTGCCACTGTTATGTCTGTGCTCTCATCTATGATGAGGGTGTGCCAAGGTGCATTTTTAACACGACACACCGTTCTCATTCTGCACTCTTGTGATTTATTGAAATTCAAAATTCCCATTCCCATCGTACATCGCATACAATTTCAAACGCTTTCAAATGGACTTTTGTGGTGATGTGACGCCTTGAGTAGTCCAGCTTTCCATTCTGTCCACACTTATCCTTCCGAAAAACTTGCTTGCTACTTGGCTTCACAACATGTATATTGCAGATGCAGACCTTTTCTCGGCTTCAAAAAAAGAAAAATATCACCCAGTTTCATTTTCTTCTGTTTGCACAAAACTCAGACAGCCATTCCACCTAAAAGAACTGCATTCTGTTTTTAACTTTGGCTTCGTGAGAGGATTGTGTCGATGACGAGATTCGTTTGCCATTGTTATATAAAGGTTTAAACAAAAACAGCCTAAACGTGATCTTCTCTTTAGTCACCATTGGGACTAGCTAAAAACGTGGCGGGCAGCAATAATGGCGTTGTCATTGTCAATCATGTCAATTCAGTGCCGTCAGGTACGTATGGGTGAATCACATCAATTCACTGGTAGCACCAGTCGCCCCTCCTCACTCATTGAATCACATTCCAAATACGACAGCCACAGACTGAAATAGTTAATATTGGTTTTTTTATTTATTTATTATTTATTTTATTTTCACTTCATGGTGGGATTTCTACATGGAACACTTTGGAAAACACAAGCTCTAGAAAAATTATGATCAAAACCAAACTCTGGCTCAGAAATAGTAGATGACACCCTTCATAACTCCAGTGCCACAACACTGAGGAATAGAAAAACTGAACCAACTTCCTCACACACCTCAACAGCCTATCACCACAAAATACAATTTCACTATGGAAACAGAAGCCAACAATCAACTTCCCTTCCTAGATGTCTTAGATGTACAAAAAATCCAATGGCTCCCTAGGACACACCATTACCAGAAGAAACCACATACAATACTCGACCTCGCATCTCACTGCACTCTCACACCACCATCCCCAGCACAGATCAATTCCGTAGCCAAGACACTCATCTCCAGAACAAATATGGCTTTAAAGCGCCGATGAACACACTTAAAAACCGAACTACACACTCTCACTAATTTACTTACAGCCAAATGGATCCCAAAAAGAAGATTACCCACCTAATCCAAAAAAGAAACCCAACCAAAAGCCCCAGACAGAGAACAAGAGAATGGCAAAGCCCTCCTCCCATATATAAAGGCACTACAGACAAAAATGCACAAGATCCCCAAAAACACAACATTTAAACACAGCATATCTGGCACAAACAGAAAAATATCCACCATCCTTAAGACAACCCAAAAGACAAAATCGAGTTAGACAAACAGGAGCTATACGGAAATCCCTGCCACTGCCTGCCCCACTACATACATAGGACAAAACTAACAGAAGAATTTAGTGCACGCATTGAAGAACACAAGAGCTCAATCAAAAAGAAACTGACCTCTTCCCTGGTCCAACACCTCAAAGCCACAGGGACATGAAATTGACTTTAAAAAATACCAGAAACCATCGCCAAAACCGAACACTCAACAACAGAATAATCAGAGAAGCCATATGAGATAGAAAAAACGCCCACACAGCATGAATAACGAGATGATCCCTCCCTCGCCTACCACCATTTGAAACCTTGCCCTCATTAATAAACGAGTACCTAACATGAAGAATGACACCAGACCCACACCCACAAGTGCCACACAGATGCTACCACCACACTTCCACGCAGAAAAAAGACTCACACCACACAGAAGAGGAGGACACGACCACGAACCAGAAGCCATACGCAGCTCCAGCCACTACCACACTTCAAACCCCTCCTGACCAATACAGAAGCCAAACTGAACACCCACCATGAAGATGTGGCATGACCACGACACGAAGCCAAACAACAGATCCACAGCTCACCAGCTCAAATCCCCAGACAACTAAGGATCTAACCTGAGCACAAGCCAAGGCCCCACCTAAGCGAACACACCCCAGCCAATCAGAACACAGCAACCCCCCTACCAATCAGAACACAGCCAAACCCCACCCAACAAGTCACCCCCCACTAGCAAGTTAAAAGGAAGAAGCAGCTGCAAGCTCACATTACTCTGAGAAAGCACAGAGCTGAAAAACAAGCCTGAAGATAGATGAATGAGACCTTCATCGAAACCGTTGCCTAGATACTTCCAATTCTACGCGGGAGAAAACCCGAATAACAGATCCACGTGACAATATGCGGAAGAATCCTCAGAAAACATATAGTTGTATTATATATATATATAATAATTGTATGTGATATGTATTATGTATAGCGCGTTGTATATGCTTAGTAGTATAGTTATATATAGTATTATATATTATGATAGTATATTATAATATTATATATATATATATATATTAATATATATATATATTATATATATATATATAATAATATATATGTTTTCTTTAAGTTTTCATGGGTATTCCCATGATGCTTTCGGAATGTTACTTACCAATGGTACTTACCCTGAATGCTGTAGGCCTGAACGCTGTAACCCTAAAGTTGTAGCTACAACCTTTTAAAAGCACAACTACAATGACGTGGGATAATACCGAAGGACAGCTGAACAGTATGTGTTGTGTGTTGTGTTGTGTGTGTGCTGTTCAGCTTCCTTCAGGCTATTATCCCATGTCATTGTAGTTGTGCTTTTAAAGTTGTAGGCAACGTTCACAGAATCTTCATCTGCCACATCAGGCTTTAGTTTTGAGTTCGTAATGTGGTGCAGGCTATCACAGTCATTAATTTTAAATTTGAGGCTAGCCTACTCGGTACCTGCGTTGGTGGGGAGCTTGAAAAAAAAACCAAATATATATATATATATATATATAATATATATATAGTATATTATATATATATATATAGTCTATATATATATATATATATATATATTATATGTTTTTTTAAGCTCTCGCGGGTACTTACATTTGTTCTGTTTAGCTTCCTTCGGGTATTATCCCAAGTCATTGTAGTTCTGTTAAAGTTGTAGCTCATTGTAGTTCTGTTAAAGTTGTAGCATGTTTCAGCCAGAATCTCATCTGCCATCATCAGGCTTCTGTATGGAAGTGTGTCTCACAGTTCCTCAGTGTTTCAAATTTGAGGCTGGTCTATTCTGATTGGCTATTAACCTGGGTCTGTGTTCATTGGACTTGGAGTTTGATTGATTGGTGTTTCTGGTTTCTTCTGTCTGTTTTGTGGGCTTTGATTGGCTGGCAGCACTCTGTTCTTGTGTTGGAGGTAAATATATATATATGTATATATATATAATTTTTTTAAAGTTTTCGCGGGTACTTACGTGTGTGCTGTTCGGCTTCCTTCGGGTGTTGTCCTACGTCATGGTAGTTGTGCTCTTAGAGTTGTAGCAGCGTTTTGGCAGAATCTCATCTGCCATCATTCAGGCTTCCTGTATTGAGTTTTTCTGTATTGTATAGAAGCCTGATGATGGCAGATGAGATTCTGCCGAAACGTTGCTACAACTTTAACAGAACTACAATGACGTGGATAATACCCGAAGGCAAGCTAAACAGCACAAATGTAAGGACCCGCGAGAGCTTAAAAAACATATATATATAATATATGTGTGTGTGTGTGTGTGCGTGTGTGTGTGTTGTGTGTGTGTGTGTGCTGTTCAGTTCCTTCGAGTATTATCCCACGTCATTGTAGTTCTGTTAAAGTTGTAGCAACGTTTCAGCAGAATCTCATCTGCCATCCTCAGGCTTCTGTATGGATGCCTGAGATGCAGATGAGATTCTGCTGAAACGTTGCTACAACTTTAACAGAACTACAATGACGTGGGAATAACACCCCGAAGGAAGCTGAACAGCACAACATGTAGTACCCGCGAAAGCTTGAAAAAACATATATAGATAGATAGATAGATAGATAGATAGATAGATAGATAGATAGATAGATAGCTTGAAGAAAACTCAGTTTAGTTATTGATATCATATGATGTGAATATCCTGAAAAGATCAATGACAGCTATTCAGAATGGAAATGCTTTTCTAAGTAAAGTATGAGCTGTATCTTAGTTTCTGATTTTTGATTATTCATGCCCATTAGCAAAACAAAGAAAGGCTTAGTTAATAATCAGATTCGTGTCAGAAAGATTTTAAATACAGATTTGTATGTTTTCAATTACTCTGTCTTGATTCCAAATAATCAAGAAAATATCAAATGACTGAAACTATTAAAAGTTTCCCAATCCAAAGTAATTACAGGAGACAATATTGTCACATATTACATTGCTTGCAGTATATACTTATTTCTAGATTCAAGCTACTCCAGGGGAAAAGAAGAATATACATAAGTTAGGGTTGAACTGTGTCCTTGAAAATTCAGTAAACACTCCTTAAGCTCATGCACATAGAGAGAGAGACTCAACCATAATTCCAATTCCTCCTAGACCAAGCTAGATGCAAATTGAGCTAGGAAAATCGTAGAAGATTGGCATTCAGACAAAACAGCCATCAATAGACACATAAAAAATAAGCCATATTTACATATTCAAAAGTACAAAAAAGCTAAGAGGGAAACAGAAAGACCAGAACACATCATCTCCAGCAGCCAAAACTCAGACAATCTGCCTAGCAGAAACAATATAGTTACCAAAGAACTACCAAGGGCAAAACTGACAGAGCCAGCTACTGTATACAAACAACGAGCAAATCCCACACTCATTCACACTGCTGATGTTACGGAATGTGGTTATAAAATGTCTGCAAGCAAATAGCCATGCTCAGAGAACACTAAGAACTCCACAATTATGCTACTTTATATTATAATAACTTTTGGTCATCTGGATAGGATCACAAGGGCTGTTCGTACTGCAAATGAATAGTAATCCATTTTATTGCATCCTGAAATAAAGCTTGAAACTATTAACCCAAATCTGAATCAAGCAAGCATTTAACCATTGAAACTACTTCTAAGCTGTAAGTAAAAAAATACTGTAATTTCCCTTGTCACAACCTTGTTGAATTGTGCATTTTTATTTCTAACATATCATGGTTTTGCCTCCACAGACTATAGAGTTTACCTGATTTTATCCTGAAATTTCCCTTGCTCTAAAGCCTCATTGTAAATCTAATTTGGATGGTTAATTAGTCTGGCTGGATAAACTGAATAAGGCAGATGCAAAGACTAAAGAGTTTGTCTGGACTGGGAAATTTAAGCTCCTTATGAAGCTGCTTTATAAAGAGGCATTTAGAAGGAGAGAAGGGAAGAGAACAAAAGAAGGACAACATGACCTTCATATTTCTCTTTTCAGTCAGGTTTGCTGTAAAGAGAATGAATGGATTGCAGTCAACAAATAATGTGCTTTAAAAGCTGATGCATTATCAAGGAAAAAATACCCACAGAAAACAATTACATGTTATCATTATATGATATCTATATATATATAAAAGCAAAATACTACTTGTGCACCATCAGAAAGCCCCAAACCAAGAATGATATGGAGAAATTCTTCCAAGCTGAATTCTTTATTATTTCCACAGCTATAAACAAAAATCTTGTTTTGAAATGGAAAAATAAGCAAATAATTATGTTTTCTATAAGAATAATTTTTAGGCTACATTGTGGAGCAAACGTTTTTCTTATTGGGATAAATAAAGTTACCAAGTCCTTTAGAATCCATCCTTTTGCCGATCTGTTTTAATGCGTGCACCACCAATATCTCAGTAGAGTGAGGAAATGGTTGTTTCAGGTTAATTACAACAATATCCTTTCCAGTGTATTTATTGGCTCTCCGAATAGTTCCGGTCCTTGAGTCTGAATAATATATATGGTCACCAAATATAAATATGTCATAAGCTTTACTTCTGTAGTGAAATAAATCAAGAAGAGGCATCAGTTTATAAACTGAAGCTCATGCTCAAGATAAGGAAAATGCATTATCATTATAGCAAGGTAGTTTAGCATCTTAGAGATAATATTTAATTAGAATTAGTGGGATTTTACAGGTAACCTTTTCCATTTAATTCAAAGTAGCAAAAATGAAGCTAATTTTCTCATATTTAGTTATAGGATCTTTTTGTTAACTTCGGATAATTTGCACTTTTGGCAAAGAACTTTTTTTTTCCTCCTAATTTTATGTCATACTTTAATTTGGCCCTCTTTGGAGGACAAACAATAAATGTGTCACATAAACAATTAAACAATTACTTATCCACTTGTACAGCATTTCAGTAGAGGTCTGTAGACAGAGGGGCTATAGTTAATTGGTGCAATTTTTTTTCAAATGCTATTTTATATCCATAAACATACCGTTCCATTTGTCTGTATAGCTTAATAAAATGCCCATTGTAGTCAGAGGTTCCAAAATATGAAATTTCATTAATGGTGTCATGCTGTATCCAGAACAGCTTCACATTGATAAAGTCCAGGGAAATGGTTTTGATTTTTTCTGTGCTCCTTAGAATTCTCCGTATTTTATTTCCATCCAGATCTGCTCGATAGATGCTATCAAAAGTCCCTTCAGTAGACCAAAATAAAAACCTGCCAATAAGAACGGTTATTATTAACACTACTTCAAAAATTATCAAAGCAGTTGTAAAGGTCATAGATTATTTTATTAATTAATTTGTTATCAAGTATTCTTTGTTTTGTTTTCATCCAATGCTTAATTATTAAAAGTACTTATGCATCATTTCTTAATGTTTATTTTATTTTATTTTTTTATTATTAGAAGATTTATATTGCTGCCTATTTGCTCAAGGTGGCTTACTTGGATATAAAAATATCGTATATAATAATAAAAAAAACTAAAAAAGAAAATAATAAAATAATATAATAGCTCTCCACCCCTCACCCCAGCAACAATACATCATTTAATGGGCTCCATTCCACTCTGGGTTCCCCAGGCTCGCTGGCAGAACCAGGTCTTCAGGGCCTTCCAGAAGAGTGGGGGCATTCTAATCTCTGGGGAAATGATGTTCCAGAGTGGGAGCCACCACAGAGAAGGCCCTTCTTCTGGGTTCCACCAGGTGTATCTCCCTCAAGGATGGGACCCGCAACATTCCCTGCCTCCCCGCTCTGATGGGTCGGGTGGATGTGTCCCTCAGATAACCTGGTCCCAAGCCATGAAGAGCTTTAAAGGTGACAACCAGCACCTTCAATTGCACTTGGAAGAAAATTGGCAACCAATGCAGCTCCTGCAGGAGAAGTGATACACATGCACACCGAGGTCTGCACAAAACCATATAGGCCACTGCATTTTGCACCAACTGGAGCTTCTAGATGCTCTTAAAAGGCAGCCCCCTGTGGAGCATGTTGCAATAGTCAATATGAGAAGTGACTAGGGCATGAGAGACTGTGAGTAGGGATTGTCGGTCCAGGAAAAGGCTAACTGGAACACAACCTGCACTCCTGGCCATGACTTCCACTTGCTCTTTGAGCAGGAGACATGAGTCCAGGAGAACCCCCAGATAATGCACAGGCTCTGTTTGGGGTTGTGCCACCCCATCCAAGACCAAAGGAAGCAATTCTCCATGGGCCAAATAACCCCAAACCCAGAGCCACTCGGTCTTGCTTAGTTTCAACTTGTTGCTCCCCATCCAGTTCCTAACAGCTTCCAGGCACTGAATACTACCACAGCAGAGGTAGTATTCAGCAGGTTCTGACCGGTTCTGGAGAATCGGAATCAGAAATTTTGAGCAGTTTGGAGAACCGGCAAATACCACATGACTGGAGATTTTTACAGTGTCCTTCCCCTGCCATGCCCACCAAGCCACATCCACAGAGCTGGTAGTAAAAAAAATTGTATCCCACCACTGCACCACAGTCTGAGACATACAGCTGAGTATCATCAGTATATTATGATGGATGATCTCACCCAATGGCTTCATATAAATGTTGTACAGGAGCGGAGAGAGCTCTGCGGGACCTTGCAAAGCAGTGAGCAAGGGTTGGATCTCTCCCCTCCTATCAACACTGACTGAGAGTGATTGTGGAGGAAGGAAGTGACCCAGGACAGGGCCTCCCACTCCCATCCCCATCCCAATATACAAGTGGCTTACAACACCTGCAATATGCAGAAATGTATCTATAGGTACAGAAACAGATAGAAAAACAAATTGTCACTTGATTAAACCAGGCATTTACTTACATATAAGGAAGACAGGAAATATTGGGTTCATTTCCCCATTACATTTTTTGTGGTAACTAAACGTGGAAATACCTTTGACTTGGGTCAACTTCAATACTTGTAGGATTATGATTGTTCTTTATAAGGATTCGAGAATTGTTTCCATCCAAGCTGATTACTTCAATAGCTCCTTGGAAGTGAGACAGATAAATGCCTCGATTTATCCAATCAATTGCAAATCCAGTAACATCCTTTTTTATGGAGCAGATGGTCTATTACATAAGCACAAAGTTGAAGTGTTATATTATAATGCAACCAATCCTTTGTCGATTATTATTCAGGCATTGGAATTCATGAACTACAACTTTATGTTCATGATGATGGATGCTACCTTGGTTTGACATTTAAGGAAATGCCTTTAGACATTTATTATTACATTCAGAAGAAGAAAAATCAGTCCAAATCTGAAAAAGCTATTACTCCTGAAATACAAATCCTTTTTTAATTTTTGTTCTCTACTTCCACAAATCTTTTCATGCTTTGGGCAGACAGTCCCTTGGTGATAGGATAAGAAAAACTCAGGAACACCTATCCTTTTTTAACTTTCATCTGTCTTCAGTCCTTCCCTCTTGTTGGACCAAATTTCCTGCCACACATTATTTTTGTGAATATCTGTTGAGGGAGCCCAAGTGCTGGGAATCAGGTAAATGCAAAACTTCCTTGATTCAGCCACTAAACATCTCTAGAATATATAGTTTTGTCACTGCTGTGATTGAAACGACACTTTTGGAAATGTCCATGCCCACCACAAGAGTTGGAAAGATGAGCTACATTTGTCCATGGATCTATTTCTCTTTCTTCTTGATCTGACTGGGGTCTTGGGACACCATCCATGAATGGCAGGATTGCAGCTTAATGAAAACTGGAAAATCCGAGCATCTGCAGTATTATGTTTAAAATATAGGTTATACTGGATTCTATATCAAGCATCGTATGTAGTAAAGGCACAGCAAAATGAACTTCTAATACTAGACCAGAGTTTTATGGGGTGGGATTCAATGAAGTTACAACCGGTTCGGTGAGAGTACATTTTGTGTGCACCCGTGCGCTTTGTGTGCTACATGCATGTGTGTGCGGCATTTGCAAAAAAATCATCAGCTGTGCCACCTGGACAGCTGACAAGCGCTGCACGTGGGTGTGCAGCATTTGAAAATCCTCTTCTTTCCTGCTTGTTCAACCTCAGCTGTGCCGCACAAAGCAGCTGGGGTTGAAAAAGCAGGAAATAAAGGACAGCCAAGAGCCCGGGTAGGCAGGTGGACCAAACAGATGACCAGAAAATTGTCACAGCAAACCGGTTTGGTGTCAGGTGCTCTTAGGAGCTACCAGCTCTATAGAACCAGGCCAAACCGGTAGCATCCCACCCGTGGCTTTATGTCAGGGTTCCAGCTAACAGACCCATATCAAGCAAAACTCTGAAACAGGCAGATTCCTCAAACAATAGCTTTATTGGATATATCATATTGGCATAGACCTGGTGAAAACTGGCTCTAAAGGTTCCAGTAGTTTTTACCTTATTAAAAGCTTGTCCGTTTCTCAAAACAATCAGTCGCATGGTCCAATCACAGTGCTGTCTGGTTGCCAGGTGACATCACTCTGCCTTTCTCTGACCAGGTATGAGAATGTCCTTGGTTCCCAAGAGAAAATATTTTGTTTTGTCTACAAGATCCCAGCTATCAAAAATTCCCCCTTCCCTATTCCTCAGCTCCAGTGTGGCAACACTGAAGTGGTCAAAGTGACTTGGTCAGATCAGCTTCAGGGTTGACATGTTAAACATTTCAGGCCACAAATTGTTCAATTGTTTTAAGTCCCACAATTCCTTATCAGAAGCAAAATTCTAGTGTGGTGTTTTTAGTGTGGACGAACTCCCATGCTGCTGGGAAATTTTCAGAATTGAAGTCCATATATCTTAAGTTTGTTGAGAGTGAAAAACACTGCTCTACACATAAATTGGTCACATTCAAAGGACCATTTTCATTTGTTTGTTTGACCTTGATCATTCCAAGAATTTCCACCAAGCTCCCAACAGTAAAACTCAAATATAGATACTGGTTCCTTCTTCTTTCCTCAGATATAATAAGGAGAAATGATGAAAAAGTCTGCCATCTAAATTGCATTAACTTCATCAGCCCACAAGATAAACTATAGCACATGGTATCACTTCCTTTCCAAGAAGAAGCAGAGATATTCTTTCAGTAAAAATGTCTGTTCTTATTTACAATCAGGAAGAATTGTGAAAATTATTATTTTATTACCTCTTGATCTGAACCATCCAAATGTACACGCTGGAGAAGACATTTTTCTCTGTCCACCCAATAAAGATATTTTGCTTCATAATGGTAATCAATTAATGCTGATAAGCCAACATCAGCTACCAGTCTTCGGTGATTGGTTCCTTCAATATCTATTCTATAGATCGCATTTCCTTGGCTGAAAACTAGGAATGGTACAGGATCTAAAGAGAAAAAAAATGGAAAGTGGAAAAATGCCGGGTCCAAAAGCAAATGGTTTTATTTTATTCTTTTCTGCATTATAGAGTCCTTCAAGTTCAACATTTAATGCATCCTTCAAAAATCTGAAATATAGCAAACAATCAAAAATTTGGGGTAGTGATTAAGTATTTATTTAGAAACCAGGAGAGTATAACTTCTAGTCCAGGACTGTCAAACTCCTGGCCCAATGGCCGGATTGTCACATGCTGGCCATACACATGCCTGCTTTAGTGAAGAGGAAAAAAAGTTCAATACACCACGTGATGCTGCCAAAGCAAACTGAGTTTGACACCCCTGTTCTAGTCCCTTCTTAGGCATGAAAAGCCAACTGGATGACTTTAGGGGCAGTCACTCTTTCTCAGCTCAACCCACCTCACAGATCTTTTCTTGTGGGGAAAACAGGAGAATGGAGGAATATTGTTTGCCACCTTAAGGTATATATAAAAAAGGCAGGATAAAAATCTATTAAAAAGAAACAAATATATGTATTACAGAAGAAAACAGACAACATTGAGACCAAGCATTTTATATTTATTACCCATGACTTTGTTTAAAATATCTTTATTTAAAAGTGCTGCTATAATTTTTTATATATTTCTTGAGGAACTAAATTCACTGGCACTAGGGGCTTTTGTCTAGGAGTAATGTGTAAAGCAGGAGTGTCCAATCTTTGCAACTTTAAAACTTAGTCTTCAAATCCCAGAATCCCATAAAAAGCATGAGGTATTCTGGAGTTGAAGTCAACAAATATTAAAGTTGCCAAGGTTGGACACCCCACATGTAAAAGGTTCAGTCCTCTCTCATGGAAGGTAATGCTGATCAATCTGTCTATCTGTCTGTCTATCTATCATCTAACTGCCTGTCTATTGATTGATCAATCAACAGATTGATCAATCTTCCATCTATCTTATGACTAGTCTTTGCATTTATGATTATGATTGTCTGAACATTCCTGCGGTCACATGATCAATTTTGGATTCTTGGCAACCAGCCTGAAGCCACAACAGTTGCATCATCTTTGGGTCATATGATCACCATTTGACACTTTCCAAGGAGGCTTTGGAAAATCAAAACCAATGGGGGAAGCAAATTTGCCTAACAAGACCTGCATACCTGTACCCATTATATATATATGTGTGCTGTTTAGCTTCCTTCGGGTATTATCCCATGTCATTGTAGTTCTGTTAAAGTTGTAGCACCGTTTCAGCAGAATCTCATCTGCCATCATCAGGCTTCTGTGTAGATGTGTGTCTCAACAGTTCCTGGTTTCAAATTT
>BHFT01018232.1:0-21160 GCA_004320025.1 Laticauda laticaudata
ATTTTGCTTGTCCGCTGTGTCCTTTTTACAAACGTTTTGCATCCGTTGGGCAGTGTGACAGGGCCTTAAACTGAAATGTAACTTTTGCTGCACAACAGTGGTGGTGCTAATGCCAATAGTATTTTTATTTAGCATGTGCTTATAAGTCAGAACCATCCAAGTAAATAAAAACATGCAATATAAACCAATATCACAATAAAGCAATATAATAATGTAAGGCATTTAATTCATGCAGAAAGTATCATTTTGCAGGAAGTTCCACAAAAAGAAATGTTTTAAAGGGCTTTTTAAACTTTGGGAGATCATACTTCAGGCATAACTCAAGGGGGAATCAGTGGCAGAAAGGAAGAACTTAATGGGAAAAGGCCCTAACATGAAAAAATCCCCCAATTAACTTTGATGATATAATTCAGCCAAGTACACAAGAACTTGACTATAATTGAATTATTCAAATAATTAGCTGTTCCTGTACAATAGCCAAGAATTGAATCTGATAACATTCTCAAACACCCAACCAATTGGGTGTTTGTTAACAATTAATAAAAGGCAGTGGTATCAAAGCTGTATTGTAAGCATCTCCTAATTTCAAACTTGTTCCTTCCTGGAAGTAATTGAAACTGATCAATATTTGCATATTCATTCTTACCTGCATTCTCACAATGATTTCTTCCAGAACTCTATACTTATGGGGTTTTCCTGACTAAAATGACTGCATTTTGGCTTGCATTTAGACCAACACTTATTATGTCAATTATTGAATCTACAGGTTCTATATAACAGGAGTGGGACAGTTCACAGGAAACAGAACACTTTGGTAACTACCTGACTATCCCCAGATCAAAAATATCAATTTCTGACTTCAATTTTTCCTTTTATAGAAAATAATGGACAAAATAAGTGTGTTGCATCTTCATAAAGCTGAAATTAATTATTTTGCCTTTTAATTCTAATTCCCAACTTGAAAATAGGCCTTGCCCATATCTTGATGACACTTGTACTAGATGCATACACTCTGAACTTTGAAGACCAGAAGCATTTTTGGCAAGCTTTTCAGTTGCATAATACTCTATCAACCCTTCCTATACAATACAGTGTCTCTAAACAGCTCCTCCCCATCTCAACACAGCTGCATTGTCATAGTCATCTTCCAAAGAGTGAATCTTATCAGACTCAATGGAACATACTTTATAAATGTATATGACTTAGATTGCATTGCATTGTAATAGCAAGCCTGCTTTTGCTAGATTTGAAGAAACATAATACTTCTCAACATATGGATTTTGCTGGTATGGCTGCCTTCATAGAAGCTTCCCCAGACAAATCAAATGTACAATTAATTATTTTCTGTTATTCTTTTCTCTCTCTACCTCCTTACCAAGCATAGGGTATAGACCCATTCCCCCTCCAATTTCTTCTCTTCACTTCATCACCCCCTTGAATATTTCTCCAGGTCTTTTCCTGTTTGTCAGATTTCTGGAATCAGGTTTACAAAATGTTTCCTTTCATAACTTTCCTCTCAGATGAGTCCCGGTGGATCAGTTCTCTGAAATGTTCCGTTAACTTCCTGTCGTGAAGTTCAACAAGTGATTTTGTAGATGAGAGTTTGATTCCCTTGGTACAAACTGCCAAACCATTTTTAGTAGGAAAAACAAAATAAAAAAACCTAAATCAGGAAATAACTTTTCTAATTGCAGCACCATTTCCTTAAGGCAGCTGACCTTGGCACTGGATTCATAGCATTTTCTAGTTGCTACTTAATTCCCCCCCAAGTTATTATCATTGAATAAATATAGAATTTCTTGCATTAGTTGAATTTTTATTTCAAATGAACTGTCCTTGTTCGATTGAACATTACTTACTTTATTTCTGGAAGTGAATAAAACCAGTAGTTTTTGTAGAAGAATTTTCATTATCTTTGGTACTTGTATATGTAACAGCTGAAAATCCTCCAATACTAAAGGCCCTGTCACACTGCCCAACGGATGCAAAACGTGAGTAAAAAGGACACAACGGACGAGCAAAATGTTCCATCCGTCCGTTGATTATCGCTCTCGAAAAGGGCGCAAAATTTGCAAACCGAGAGTGGATAACACAGGAAAGGAACGGACGCAGGAGGACGCAGGCGGATGGAAAGCGGGATGCGGAATCGAAGCCCAGCGGATGGAAGCGGATGGGAGCGGATGCGCGATCCGCTAGGCTTCTGGGGGACCTCAGCAAAGCGGATGTGGAACGGATACAGCGGATTACAGAGCGGATGCACAGGCGATGAAGCAGATGCACAGTGAAGCGAACGGATGCCGAGCATTAATTGCGCATGCGGGGGGATTTATTGTAAGCCACGCGGATATAAAGGAAGCAGCTCGCACGTGGCAGGCTTCGAGAAAGATGCTTGGGTACATCGAGTCCTTGCCTGCCTGCTCATGCGCTGCCTGTCTAGCTTGCTTGCAGCCTTCCTGCCATGCTCTCCAAGCCTTCGGAGCCTCCCTGTCCCGCCTGTGCCTTGGGGCTGCAGCTTTGCAGCCTAGTGTCCAGCTCCCTGCCAGCCAGTTGCCTGCTAGCCTATTCCTGCCAGCGCTCCTATCCTTTGCCAGCCTTCCTGTGCAGCCTTCCTGCCAGCCTTGTGCCTGCCAGCTCCTTGCCAGCCAGTCTGCCTGCTGCCTTCTGCAGCCTTTGCCGCCTTCTGCCGCCTTCTCCAGCCTTGCCAGCCACTGCCTGCCAGCCTTTGTGCCTGGCTGCCTGCTGGCTTCTGCCAGGCTTCTGCCAGGCTTCCTGGCAGGCTTCCTGCAGCCTTGGTACTGCCAACTCCCACCCAGCCAGCAACCCGAAAACCTGGGGAAGAAGCGAAAGCCTCGCAACTTCCGCATCCCTGGCAAAGGGGACAGGTCACCTCCCGCCCCTGGCCCTGATTCTGCTTCTGCTGGGCTTCTGCTGCTCGGGCTCGCTCTCTGGTATGCTGGGAGCTTCTGCTGAAGCTTCCTGGCGGTGGTGCTTCTGCTGCGTACTTCTGCTGGACAGCTGTCCTGACGGTGTGCTTCTGGCTGCGATACTCTGCTGAAGCTGCTCGCTGGCGGTGGTGTTCTCTGGGGTTATCTGCTGAAGCCTGCTGCTCGTCTGTGGTCTGCTCGTGCATCTCTGTACACTTGTCATCCTGCTTCGTCTGGCCGGCTCTGGTCTTGCTCGTCCTGTCATGTGCTGGTCCGTGTCGTGCTGCTACGTGCTGCTCGTCTCCTGGTCTGGTGGCGCTGCTGGTGCTCAGCTTGTGATATGATCCTGGTGTCTGCTGTGTGCTGGTGTGCTTGTGGTGGCTGTGTGTTTGGTGCTTGCTGTGCTGTGTGCTGGGTGCTGCTGCCTTGCTCGCTGCTGATGATGATGATGGATGGATGATGTGCCTGCTGGTGATTTGGTTATGATCCTGCCGTGGTGCTGCGCTGGTGGGTGTGTGGAGGAGAGCCCCTGCCAACCTTGGAGCCCTCTGAATGAGGGCCCTATCTGTCCTGCCAAAGGGAGGAAGAGGCGTATTGTTCGAACAGGGAGGAGAGGAGGCAGTACTGTTATTGAGGAGGAACACGAGGATGAGGTGCTGGATGTGGCTGAGAGAGAATGAACTATCTGTGGCAGAAGGGAGCACGGACTGTACCAGGGACACCAAGCGGAAGCAGGCTGCTTGGAGAGAGGGCGGAGAGTCCCAAGCACCTCACCTACCAGGTCCAGGAGGTCCAGCAGCACAAGGCAGCAGCCCTTCCCAGTCCAGGCACAGAGTCATCGGCGACACCATTGCCACTGTTCACTGATGCCACCAATGCGCACCCACGCCAATGAGCACACCCACTCCACTCACCCACCTCCACTGATGCACCCGGCAGTCCTAACCCAGCTGCAGAACGAACAGCCCAATACACTCACTCTTCCTCCACCACAGCCAAAGCCCGGCCTCAGTACATCTGTCCATCATACTGGGGCTGAACCCAATGGCTAGGAAAGGACTCTCGGGATCAACGGGTCTGAGCCAGATGTCCGAGAGCTTTTCTCACACACCGTCAACCTGTTGTCCTCTCGGGCGGCACCTCCAGTGGGGCTTCAGACAGACTGCAGCAGCACCCACCTGCACAGCACCTGGACCCTTCACCTGAGACTGGGCACACCTCCAAGTGACCAAGAGGAGTGCCAGAGACTGGGCTGCCTGGATATTTGTGGACTTTTTTGGACACTTGACTCGGGTCATTTTTGTTTTATAGCTTCTTGTTCAATAAACGTCCGTCTTTGATTCAGACACTTGCTCATTATTTTTTTTTATATAAAGTCTTGGTGGAACATTTTGAAAATGGCTTAGCCTTTGCATGCTTGGGGATGGTTAAGATAGCAGTGGGTGTGGGGGGTATGTGAATGAGCAGGGATACCTTTGGATGGTAATAGCTGTGGGAATGACAGGGATACCTTTGGGATGGGTTAAGATAGTTGTGGAGTAGATAAACCTCCAGTGCAAGCTAGTGGACAGTATGGTTCCCTCCCAGGTACCACACTTGGCCCTTCATTTATAACAATGTAAGCATTCATCACACAATGTCAACATAAACAAACTTTATTAAATGCCCTGTTCATTGTAGGCCCACCCAACATACATGGCCCAATTCATCAGGTGATGAGACAGGCTGAAGGAAGCATCCATTAATCATCTATAATTCTCTGTCTTGCCACTCCACTGCTCCAGCTGGGAGTTGAACCAGTGTTCTCAGGAGGTTTGCGGCTGCGCTTCCTTCACGTGAGGCTCTGTTGTGCCTTGCACATCTCAGTGTCGATCAGTTTTCGCCCTTGCTACATTCCCCAGGCTCCATGTCCCATTGCTTTGTGGAGGTCCACGAGCCTGTTCTGCAAGACTGGGTAGCAGGTGCGCATGAGATTTGCATGAATGCAGCAAAGCTTCTCCGATCTCTTCACGGTCTCTGGCGATGTTGCATGTGGTGAGAAGTACTGGAACCTGCTGCCAGGATGCCAAAGGCGTTCTACACCAGCCGCCTTGCCTGGACAGCCTGTAGTTGAAGATCCTCTTTCACGGGTGAGGAGTCTGGAAGTTAGGGCTTATGAGGTAGGTTCTGAGGGAGAGGCGTCATCCCCATGATGATAGGAGCACACGTGCGTGTTCATTGGGCAGGGGTCTGGATCTGTGAAGCCCACGATGAGTGTTGCCTTCCAGCCCCTCCTTGAGATCACTGGCATTGTATACTGGGCTCTGAACATGAGCCGTAGCCTGAAGCATCGATGTACATGAACTTGCAGTCAGCATGACCATGGCGAAGAGGACAATGCTGAAGAAGCCCTTGAGTTGAATATAAGTGGTTCCCGACTTGGCTGGCGCTTTGCAGGCCACTGCGTCCATCTATGGCTCCATGGTGTGGGGAGTTCCACCTCTGATACCACTGCTCTGCACTTCTTTTCCAGCCTTGTTCGTGGTGGGCACTGGAGGAGCTTCCTCCAGGTATTCTTCGATGGAATGCCTGCAACACTTCTCTGACCACAATGCTGATGTTGTTGTGTGGCACCTCTCAGCCGTACTGCATTGCTCCTGTAGGTGGTCCCTAGAGCAGGTGGCGCAGAGTGAGTGCCACCTTGAGCCCAGTTCCAGGCTGGGCTGGAGTTGTGTTTGCCTTTTCAATTGTGGTGTCGCCGCTGCACAACTTTCGTCATAAACATGGCTGGAGGCATCCTCATGAAGTTCTGGAATGCCCGAGTGTCTTCGTTCCTGAGCTTCCACCATCAGCTTATTGTACAGTCCGTCCTCTGCTCTTTGGCGAACCATCTTTGTACCCAGACGCTTCTGGCCACCTCTTTTCCCCGTAGTAGAGTTCACAGAGCCTGTAGATGGCTTCGTACTGTTGCAGAAGGATGCTGGTGTACACATAAAGGACTTTGTTACGAATCCACGTGGGACATGGACTTGGTTCTGTGGAAGAGGAAGAGGCAGATTGAAGCTAGAGGTCCGCACCACAGGGCTGCTGTTCTGAAAGTGAGATCCAGATGATTGCTCCCCCTTTTTATAGGCAGTATGGTGGTCCTTTGCATCCTCTCGGCATCCTCTCGGCATCCTCTAGACATCCTTAATATCCAAGATAGGTCCTCTGCGAAAGTTTTTTCCGTTTTACATGCTTTGTTTCCATGCTGTCTTTGCTAGGCATCGTTCTGCATCCGTTCCGCCATCCCGTTCCGCTTTCCTCCCTGCGTCCGTTTACCGCTGTGATATGGATGGAGTTGCGCGGAATGCGCAGGAGTGCCTAGCGGATATAGCGGATGCGTAACGGATGCAGAACGGATGCCCTAGAGGAGGCGTAGCGGATGCAGGACGGACGAATTGGATACATTTTCCACTCAAAAGTTTTGTAACGCAGCTCAAATTTCTGAGCGATGAACGGCAATGACCGGATGCTGGACGGATAGACGAGGAAGCAACACATATGCAGTGAGTACAGAACGGATGCATCGCGTTAATCAACGGATGGCATGTGTTTCTCTCCGTTTTACATCCTCTTTCCATCCGTTGGTGCAGTGTGACAGGGGCTTAACATCTATTTTCTTGGCTCATTTATCTTCTCATTACAAATATGCCTGAAAAGAAAAGGGTGAAAAAGGTCATAAATGAAAAAAAAATGCCTTATTACTAAGCAAAACCTAGCTTTTCAGTTAAGTTATTAATAGTTAGAGAAGCTTAAAAAGCATAGACAATTAAGCATATAATTGTATGCAATTTTTATAGTTTCCAAACAAAACTTTTGGTGGTAGAAGGTATATTCCAGAATAAAAAGAAAAGTAAAATTGTCACACAGTTGTATCATTGACAGAGAATGAACATCCTTTAAACTGTGTAATATTAGTCTCAAAATATTTTAAGTGTAAAATTCAAGAGATTAGCTCCTGAACAAATAACTGCCCTAAGGCTATAATGGCTCAGAGAAACATTTACATCCAGAGTGAGTATTTATTTACAGCAAACTCAATAAACTGTCAATTAAAAGCCTGTTTTCAATTACAGCAACTAATACTGAAATACAGTAACAAAACAATTGGGAAATTCCAAAAATAGAGGCCAATTAAAATAGAAAATTAACAGGGCAAATGGAATGCTTGGGCAAATGGAAATTCTCTGCATTTTCCAGAAGGTGGTTAATAGAGAAATGAGATGGGTCTCCCTTGAGGGGAGTTTCCAAGCCACCTCACAACTATTAAAAAGTCCCTCTTTCAAACTCCACTTGGACACATTTCTAAAACTTACAGGAAAAAGCTTCCCATGCATGGGAGTGACCCGAAATTGGAAAGAGGAAGCTGTGGGGAAATTGTATAAATACTAAGACTAATCTACGTTATACAGTTAAAGTGACTTTTAATTTAAAAGCTGGGGAACTGCTAATTTGCAAGGATGCTGAAAGTCTTGTGAAGTATCTGTTTAAACCACCTTTTCCAGAACTCTTCTGAAAAAGCTATCATAGCTACCTCAGCTTTACACTTGTTTATGTTTGAACTGTATGTTTTTATTATGTCTGAAGCCCAACTGTTAGCTCATCTTATAGTCTGCAAAGATTGTTTTTAAGACCATCCCTATCAGAATCTGTAATGGTAAGCTGAAGACATTTCCAAGGCAGCATGTGGAACATGGCAGTTTGGAAAGTTTAACAGCAAAAATGCTTGCAAATCTGGGATAGGCTGACCTGTAGTTCTGGTTTTCTGAAATGCCAGAGTGGATCAGAAAATAAACCCATAATAATTAAGATAGTGGACTTTGAAAAATGATCAAGGGAATCCAGTCATGGTCTCCAGCAGGTAATCGTACTTTCACACCCACCAACCCATCCTGCATTTCTATAAAATCATAGGTTTTGTTAATTCCTGAAAATAACAGTAAAATTATCTGCATCTAAAAACCTCAATGTTTTAAAATACCACTGACAAAGCTTCTCCAGATATCTCCATAGAGCTTCAGTCCCCCTTTTTTGATTTACAGACTCTTCCTTTTTGCCTTTAATGTGAATTACAAAGTTTTCAGTGTTTAGTTTTTATAGTGGGATGCACTATGCCAAAAAGAGAAATGCCAGATCTAAATATACTCTCTTCTAATATCCATTTCGACTCATTTCCTGCTATTCCTTTTGTTTCTAATTTCCCTCACTGTATTCATATTCTGATTCAGAAAAATATTTCCATGCATTTCCAGAGTGTATGAAGAGTGTTATTCTGTGATAAATCTTTTGGAATCTGACATAATACATGAACTCAGCAGTGAGAAAGATACTCAACACATCACTAAGAAGTCTGCACTGAGAACTTGTATCAGATTGCATACCTTTTTTTTAAAAAAAACCCCTTCTGACAATGGCTAATATGAAAATGTAGCAGTATGAAAGGTGATTATTATGGAAGAATGGAGAAATCTATATTATCCACACAAAAAAGTGAACGATTATTGAACTAGATTCTGCTGAACTCTTGAAAATGTGCAGAAGGCTAGGAAATTGCTATCTGTAATTTTCCCCTTATATTTCCTGTCTGGTATACAGATGATTATTATGATCATTACCACAGTAATGTTATATATTTTGGAAATTTTTTCAACCAATAAATGACAACCAAATTATCCTATAAGAGTGAAAAATAGGCTGTTAATTTCATTCCTGTCGATTCTTGTCACATGTCTCTAGTATCTTAAACCACTTACAATAACTTTCAGTGATGCGTATTTTTACCCTCAAGCTTTTCCTGAACTGCTTATATGTTTATGCAGAAAACAGGCAGGCTAAACTGTTTATAATTCTACTTCTTCCTTCCTTCTGCTGCTGAACTAAATCTGCTGCTGTATTTTTATAGTCTACAGAGAAGTATAAATTGCATGGAATAAAATGTAATGGAGAACTATCCTAACCTCTCCAATGTAGTTAATTGTAGTGATATTTTCTGCTCTTGCCAAAGAACTGGTTATGGTATAACCAAATCTGTTTTGCATTTGCTGGAGACATGTGCCTTCAGATATTACAGTCCACCAACTTCTGTACTCCCCAAGTGTTCAGATGCAAGTACTGACAAAGCCTGCATTTTAAAAATATCATCACCATTTACTTGATGAGAAAGAAATCAGATTGCCACTCCAGCATCTTGGAAAAAAATCCCATAATGTTATGGGAAGAATATTCAGCTTACCTTTGGAGGGACAATGAAAATACATTTATGTACTGCAGGAAGGCATTATTATATTGCTGAACGTTCAAGATTTACAATTAGTTGGAATTTAGGGAAACCATGGGGATCTTTTCCCCCCCCCAACTTTTTATCTACGTCTTGCAGTCAACAGAAAAATGCCAATTGAGAATTGGACAAAGATTGTCGAGTTCTGGCATCATTTTTCAAATTTACTGTGCAGGCCTATGAGGGATTTTAAAAATGTTGAGATTTTCTGTCTCTGCTTAGACACCCTTAATGATGATAATAAATCATTGCATTTGACTTTTAAGCAGTTCTTTCTCTGCTTATAACTTCGTGTGGAAAGCCAGAATAATCCTAGAGGTATAAAGGAAACACTTAACTCGAAGAACCTGCTGTACTGAAATCTGATTAGTCAAATGTTTTCTTTATGATATAATTCAGAGTTGAGGAGACTTTTCAGGGCCCAAAGCTTCTGCTCTGGCCTCTAATCCCCCAGAATCTGTGAAACTATCAAACCTCAAAATTTTGACAATTTCAGTCCAAAATCTTTTCAGTGATTTATGCCTGAGAACATAGAAGTTATTATTTGGGACATATTCTAATTTTGAAATATTTTGAATTCTTGTTTTGATTTCTCTCGCTTCCCTGTCTGATTATATAGGTTGTCTTTGACTTACAACCATTCGTTTAGTGACCATTTGAAGTTACAATGGCACTGAAAAAAAGTGACTATATGACTGTTTTTCACATGTATGACTGTTGCAGCATCCCCATCAATTGTAGGATTCAAATTTTTTTACTACCAGTTCTGTGGCCGTGGCTTAGTGAGTGTGGCAGGGGAAGGATACTGTAAAATCTCCAGTCAGAGGTGGTATTTGCCTGTTCTCTGAACTACTCAAAATTTCCACGACTGGTTCTCGAGAACTGGTCAGAACCTGCCGAATACTACCTCTGATCCTCATGGTCACATGATCAAAGTTCGGACACTTGGCAACTGGTGCTTATATGTTTATGATGGTAGCCCTTTCCTGGAGTCACATGATCACCATTTGTAACCTTTCCAGTCAGCTTCCAATACAGAAAATCAATGAGTGAATCCAGAATCGCACAATGAAAAACTGATTTACTTAAGAACTGCAGTGATTCACTTAATAATTCACAAAAAGGTTGTAGAATGGGGAAAAGTTCCTTAAAAACTTCCTTGCTTAAGGCCCGGTCCCACTGGCCGACGGACGCAAAACGTATGCATAAAGGACACAGTTGACGAGCAAAATTTCAGGGGTGGCTACATCCGTTGTCAAAAAGTGGCAAAAATTTGCTTAAACAGAATGGAAAAGAACAGAAAGAACGGACGTGGGTAGTATGTAGCGGGGATGTTAAACGGATGTTCATCAGAAGCCTAGCGGATGGAAGCAGATGAGACCTCCAAAGGGGTTCAGGGGGAGAATTTTGAAGCGGACACATAGCGGATGAAGCGGATGCATCACGGACGCCTATAGGAAACAAAGGGGATGCTGCACGGATGTATATCAGATGCAAAGCATTCACTGCGCATGCGGGGAGTATGAATGAATTCATCAACTCCGCGAATATAAAAGGATGCAGCACGACCACAGTCAGCATACAGGGGAAAGACGTGCTGCCACATACATCTTGCAGGAACATGGTTCGTCAGTCAGGCAAGAAGAGGAAGCCCGTGCCTACTCGTTCAAGCCCTGGCAAGGTGAAGAAGGGCAAAACCAGCACCCCCACCCCTGGCACTGTCTCTGAAGCTGCTGCTGCAGCTGCTGCTGTGGTGGACCAGCCCCAAGGCCCTCAAGCCCCTCAAAGCCCTGCTGCTGAAGGTCCTGCTGCTCCAAGCCCCTGAAGGCCCTGCTGAAGCCCCTGCCAGAGGGAGGAGAAAACAAGGGAAGGAGAAGGGAGAGAGGAAACAGTACACTGTTTCCGAGGAGCATGAGGATGAGGTGCTGGAATGGCTAAGGGAGAACGAGTACCTCTGGAGAAAGGGCCACAGACTGTATCGGGACACCAAGAAGAAGCAGGCAGCTTGGAGAGACAAGGCAGAGAGCCTGGGGTACACTGCAGAAGTACTCCTTGGATGGTGGAAGCACATGCACACCTGGTAATGGCAAGCTACACCTCAAGAAATCCAGGCAGGCCGCTGTCAAGCTCACTGACGCGGGAGATGTTACATCATAGGCCAAGTGCAGTTTCCTGGAGTGTGAGATCCGCCACTGAGGAGCAAGCCCCTCTGAGACCCCTCTCCCTCAGACAGTCCACAGACAGCCAGTCCTCTTCCAGCCAGGAGCCAGCTACCCTGTCCAGGCAGGTGTCTTCAGAGGGCCGCCACAGCAGAGACCCTTCCCCCGACAGCTGCACTCCCATGCCGGCGGACTTGGAGATCCCGTGGAGGATATGCCCTGCTGTCACAAATGGAGGAAGAAGCAGCAGCCCACAGAGGCCAACCACCCCCACCCCCACCCCAGCTCCAGAGGATGCAGGCAGAGAGGCAGACTGGAGGGCCAGGACCACAGTGTGCTGTTGGAGATCAGGGACACAATGAAGACCAGCACAGAACTTCTCTCTCAGCTCGTCCACTTGGACAGAGATCCTCAGGCCGGAACACCTTCATCACCTACATGAGCCAGACCCTTGAGGGACTGCCCAAGGCCCAGTTACCAGGTGATGAAGCAGAAGATCACAGTACTTCTGCACAACCCTCAAGGCCAGCTGAAGCTGCCTCCTACCCAGTCCAGGTCTGCTTCCTCCACCCAAGGCGATGTCACAGCCCTTCCACGGCTTTCAACAGCCCTCACCTACCAAGGCTACAACTACAGGACTTCCCACAGCAGAAGCAGTCATTCCCAGTCCAGGCCCAGGTTCATCGGACGCCACAGATGCCAGTCCTCACCCAGCTGCAGACCAGACAACCCTACTACACTCCTCCTTCCTCCACCCCACAGCCAAGCCCATCAATGGACAATCTGTCATCAGTATTGGGCCTGACATCTCAAGTCCTTGATGAAGGGCATCTCAACCTCATGGGAATGAGTCAGCTCTCGGATAGCTTCCTGAACACACCACCACCTGTTGTACCCTCGGGGCCAAGCACCCCAATGGTGCCTCAGACCAGCACTCAAGCCACAGCCACCTCCACAGTCCCTGCCTGCTTAAACAGCTGAGACCATGGACATGACTCAGAGTGACTGAGAATAGTGTCAGAGACTGAGTTGTTTCCTTGTTTAGTTTATCTTTGCTTAAAGGCCGTGTCACACTGCACCAACGGATGCAAAGAGAATGTAAAATGGACAAAAAAGCTTGCCATCCGTTCGAAAATGCCATGTATTCACTGCCTCTGTTTTGCTTCCTCTCTATCCATCCAGCATCCGTTTATGGACGTTTCATCCGCTCCAAAAGTTTTGGGCTGCTCAAAACTTTTGTGCGGAAAATGTATCCAATTCGTCCGTTTCTGCATCCGCTACGCATCCGCTACACATCCGCTACGCATCCATTACGCATCCGCTATATCCGCTAGGCGTGCGCTGCGCATTCCGCGCAACTCCATCTTCCTGGATGCAGGGAGGAAGCGGAACGGACACAGAACGGATGCCTAGCAGATGCAAACACGGAAACAAAAGCGTTTAAAATTGGAAAAAACGTTCGCAGAGGGGACCTATCTTGGATATTAAGGATCCATAGAGGATGCCTAGAGGATGCCTTGAGGATGCCTAGAGGATGCTAGAGGATGCAAAGGACACCTATACTGCCTATTAAAAAGGGGGAGCAACTCGTCTGCATCTCACTTTCAGCCCAGCAGCCCAGCTGTGCAGACCTCTGCAGCCTTCATCTGACTCTTTGCTATTCCACAGCATCCAGTCATGTCCACCATGGATTGCGACAAAATCCTTTCGGCAGCCAAAACATGCCTTCTGCAAAACACTGGTGTAAAAACCATCTACAGTCTTTCTGTGAGCAGTACTACGGAAGAAAAGGAGCCACCCCAAAAAAGTCTGGCTCCAAAGATGGTTTGCCAGAAGAGGCACAGTACGTACTTTACGACATAGCTGATGGTGGAGCTCAGGAGCGAAGAACTCGGCGTTCCAGAACTTCATGAATATGCCTCCAACCATGTTGATGAAACTTGTTGCAGTGCCTGACACCCATGTTGACAAAGGACAAACACCAACTTCCGACCAGCCTGGAACCTGGGCTCAAGGTGACACTCCACTCTGCGCCACCTGGGCCTTCAGGGACCACCTACAGGGAGCATACCAGCACGGCTGGAGGGGTGCCACCAGCACCATCAGCTTTGTTGTCAGAGAAGGGTGGCAGGCCATCATCGAAGAATACAAAGGAGGAGCTCCTCCAGTACCCCTTGTCCACTGACAGAAGGATGGCAGAGAATGTTGCAGCAGCAGTGGTATCAGAAGTGGAAACTTCCCCCACACCGTTGGGCCATAGATGGAAGCACGTGAACCTGCAATAGCTCCAGCCAACCCAGCTCCACTTATTCACAACTCCTAGGCTTCTTTGCATCATGCTCTTCGCCATGGTCGATGCTGACTACAGATTATGGTACATTCGATGTTTTCAGGGCAACGGCTCATCTTTCAGATGCCCAGGATATTACAACACCCAGTCACCTCAAGGAGGGGCTGGAAAGCCAATCTCATGGTGAATGGGCTTCCCAGATCCAGACCCGCTGCCCAACACATATGCAAGATGTGCCCTACATTCATCGTGGGGATGACGCCTTCTCCTAACAACCTTACCTTCATGAAGCCCTACACCTCCAAATTACCTTCACCCGTGAAGAGAGGATCTTTAACTGCAGGCTGTCCAGGGTCAAAGACGGGTAGTGGAGAACGCCTTTGGCATCCTGGCCACAGGTTCCAGGTCACTTCTCACCACCATGCAGACATGACCAACAGACTTGTAGGAACATCATGGGAAAGCTTGCTGCATCCTGCACAATCTTCATGCGCACCCGCTACCCGGTCTTGGCAGAACAGGCTTTTGTGGACCTCCAGGCAAGGCAATGGGGACAGCCATGTGGGAATGAGAGCAAGGGCGAAACCTTATAGACACTGAGGTGCAAAGGCCCAAACAAAGCCTCACGTGAGGCGAAGAAGCACGCAACCCCTGAAACACTGGGGCAAAACTCCCCAGCTGGAAGTGGTGGAGCTGGCAAGGACAGGATAGGTAGGATGCTTAAAGGATGCTTCCTTCAGCCTGGTCTTCATCACATGGGATGAGATTGGGCGCCATGTTATGTTTGTGTTGGGCTACACATGAACAGGGGTGTTATTAATAAACGAGTGTGTGTTTTGTTCAAATGTGTTGGCATGAATTGCTTACATTGTTTATTGATAATGAAGGGCCATAGATGTTCTGGCCAATTGGAGGGGGACCATCCAGCCCACTATGCTTGGCACTGGAGGTTTATCTTATCCCACAACTATTTACCCATTCCATAGTAATCCCTTTCCCATCCCACAGCTATCTTAAACCCATCCCACAGGTATCCCATGCCCATCCCACAGTTATCCCTTCCCATGCCCCAGCTATCTTAACCCATCCCACCAGCTATCTTACCCATCCCACAGCTATCTTTAACCCATCCCACAGCTATCTTAACCCATCCCACAGCTATCCTTAAACCCATCCCACAGCTATCTTAACCCATCCCACAGGCTATCTTTAAACCCATCCCACAGGTATCCCCTTCCCATCCCACAGGTATCCCTTTTCCCAATCCCACTGCTATCTTAACCATCCCCACAAGCATGCAAGGCTTAAACCATTTCTAAAAGTTTCCACCCAGACTTTAATAGAAAAAAATTAATGAAAGCAAGTATGTGAAAAAAAAGATAAACTTTATAATAACAAGCCCTACTAAAATAAACATGACCCAAGTCAAGTGTCCAAATAAAGTCCACAAATATTCAGGCAGCCAGTCTCTGGCACTCCTCTTTGTGTCAACTCGGAGGTGTGCTGCCCAGTCTAAGGTGTTTGGGTGCAGCGTGCTGTGGAAGTTGGGTGCTGCTTGCCAGTGCTGGCTGAGGTGTTGCTGAAGTGCCTGCCCTGATAAGAGGGACAACTAACGGTACGATGTGATTGAGGAAGGTCTCGGAGAGCTGGCTCAGCCCCGCGATGCTGAGAGGACCTTCCTCCATGCCATTGGTGGTGTCAGCCCAGATGAGGGACAGTATGTACTTGAGGCCGGGCTTGGGCTGTGGGATGGAAAGGAGTAGTGTAGTGGGCTGTTGCTCTGCAGTGGGTGAGGGACTGGCCGTGGGGGGCATCATTGACGTGCGCTGGGCATCGCTGTCGTGGGTGTCCCGATGCTGTGCCTGTATGTGGGAAGGGCTGCTGTCTGTTGCCTTGCTGACCTCCGGGAGCTGTAAGCCCTGGTAGTGCGAAGCCTTTGCGTATGGGAGGGACATCACCTGGGCATGGAGGAGCAGACCTGGACTGAGTGGGAGCAGGTGCCTGTGGGTCGTTGAGGGTTGCTTAAAGCAGCGTTGATGATCCTCTCCTCACCACCTGGTACTGGGGAAAGTCCACCATCTCCTTGAGGGTCTGGTTTGACGTAAATTGAGGAAGGGCTTGCGGTGGAGGAGGAGGATTCGATGCGGGACCAGCTGAGAGAGGAGACTATGCTTGTGTGCGGATGGTGTCCCTGATCGTCCACCAGGACCCTTGTGGCTTGCCCCTCCTGCCATCAGGCCTCTCTGCCCTTACTGTGGACAGCAGAGGTGTGGGTGATGCGGCTTCGCAAACGTTGTCTCATCCCCTCTCCCACCGCACCAGGGAGTCCTTCATCGCCTCTCCACCATGCTTTCCCACACCTGCCGGGGGTTCTTCCGCCATGGCCACCCTCCACAGAAACCTGGCTGCGACAGGGACTGACTCTCGGCTGAGAGGACTGGGTCGGCAGCAGGCTGCCGGAGAGAGAGGGGTTAGGACAGATGGGCTCCTTGGGGCTCCTCGGTGGTGACCTCACCCTCCAGAAGCTGCACATGGCCATTGACATAGTTCTCTCTGTCTGTCAAGCTTACCGCCGGCCTGGCCAGATTTTTTGAGGTGAAGCTTCCCGTACCAGGTGTGCATATGTTTCCACCAGCCGAGGCACCTTCCAAAAAGTGTTAGCCCAGGCTCTCCGCCTTCTCTCTCCAAGCAGCCTCTCTTCCGCTTTGGTGGTCCCTGTACAGGCCGGTGTCCCTTCCGCCACAGATATGTCGTTCTCTCTCAGCCACTCAGCACCTTCATCCTCGTGTTCCTCCTCAATGGAGTATTGCCTCCTCTCCCATCCTCCCGCATACGCCTTCTTCCTCCCTTTTTTCCAGACCAGATGGGCCCTCATCAGAGGGGCTCCCAGGTTGTTAGCGGCTGCTCCTCCACACCAACAGCCAGCAGCAGCAGCAGCAGCGACACACTTAACCACCAACAGTGCATAATCATCCATCAGCAGCAGCAGCAGGAGCAGCAGCAGCAGCAAGCACCAGGCATCAGCAGCCAGCAGAGTAAGCACCAGCAAGCAGGGTCTAGCAAGACCAGGAGCACGAGCAGGACCAGGAGCAAACCGAGCAGGAACCAGTATGCACGCAGCAGACCAGGAGGCACGAAGCAGGGACCCAGGAGCATGAGCAGAACGCAGCAGGAACAGCAGGACCAGGAAAGCAGCTTCAGCAGAGTATGCAGCAAGAAGCACCCACTGCCAGGAGCAGCTTTACAGCAGAAGCTTACAGCAATAGAATAGCCGAGCCCAAGCAGCAGAAGCCCAAGCAGAAGATGAGTCAGGGACAGGGGCGCGGAGGGTGGCCTGTTCCCTCTTGCCAGGATGGCGGGGCAGGTTGCTGAGGCTTGCCACTTCTTCCCCCATGGTTGTGGGCGTTGCTGGTGGCAGGAAGGCTTGCAGAAGGGCTGGCAGGCACCAGCCAGGAAGGCTGGCACCAAGGCTGCAGGAATCCTGTTAGGAAGGCCTGGCAGAAGGCTGGCAGGAAGGCTTGGCAGGAAGGCAGGCACCAAGGCGGCAGACAGACTGGCTGGCAGGAGGCTTGGAAGGCAGCTGCCCAGCCAAGGCTGGAAAGGGAGGCTGCCCAGCGAGGCTTGCAGGAGGCTTGGAAGGCAGCTGGAGCAGGCTGGCAGCAAGGCTGGCGGGTGAGGCTGGAAGGCAGTGCTGGCAGGCAAAAGGCTGGCAAGGGAGGGCTCCCAGGAGGCTGTGAGGCAGGCTGTGAGGCAGCTGGTAAGGCAGGCTGGAAGGGTGGCTGGCCCAGGAGGCTCGGAGGCAGGGCTTGGCAGGACGAGGCTGGCAGCAGGCTGGGCAGAAAGGCTGGAAGGCAGACATGCAGGCCAAGAAACTCGAGGTTATCCAGCATCAGGTCTTTCCTCCAAATGCTGGCCACGTTGCGAGCTGCTTCCCTTATATCCGGGGGCTTGCGCAATGCATACCCCCGCATTCGCAATTAACGCCCCAGGCATCCGGCTTCTGCTTCCGCTGTGCATCGCTAGGCTTCTGCTGTGCATCCGCTTTCATCCCCCCATCCTCTGCATCCGTTTTTTCTGTTCCGCATTCCCGCTTTTCTGAGCCTCCTAACCTTAGCGGGTATGCGCCATCCGCTGGGCTTCCCGTTCCCATCCGCTTTGCATCCGCCTTTCTCTTCCCCGCGTCCGTGTTATCCAACTTCAATTATGCAAATTTTATGCCCCTTCTGAGAGCGATTAACAACGGATGTAACATTTTCTCTTCCGTTGTGTCCTTTTTGCATCGTTGAGGCATGTGACATACCTAAACATCTATCCTTGATTTCATTATTGCTTATAATACAGTCATAAAGATTACCTTAAGAAAAGTTTTCTTTGCTTAAGAACACTTAATACAGTTGTACTTGGTTCATTTTGCTTATTTAATAAAGTCATAAAATTTACCTAAAAAGTTTCATAAAGATTATCCTTGCTTTAAAGACACTTAGTTACTGGCTTCATTTTGGTTACTTAATAAAGTGTTGCGGTGAAAACTTTTGAAAAATGGTTAAGTTCTTTTGGATGCTTGTTGGGGATAGATAAGGCATAGTTTGTGGAATTATAACCTCCAGTCAAGCATAGTGGGACTTGTATGCGTCCATCATCCATCTAGCCACAGATAGGCGACTTTTATTATCAATAACAATTTATTCATTGATTCAAAACATTTTAAAATTAAACAAAGGCTCTTTATGAAGAGCCCTAATTCATTGTAGGAACCACTTCAACATTTACTGGCACAATCTCATCAGTGTGTATGTACCAGCCTCAAGGAATGCATCATTAATCATCTATCATCCTGGTCTTGCCACTCCACTGCTCCAGCTTGGGAGTCTGCACCAGTTGTCTCAGGCAGGTTGCGCTGCTTCTTCCCTTTCACATAAGCTCTGTTGGGGCCTTGTACATCCTCCAGTGTCTATCAGTTACCATCCTTGCCTCCATTCACCCAGGGCTCCATGTCCCATTCCCTTCGTTGATGATTGACAAGTCTGTTCTGCAACACTGGGTAGCGGGTGCGCATGAGATTATGCAGGATGCAGCAAGCTTTCCATTGCATGCTCCTCACAGTCTGTTGGTCATGCTGCATGGATGGTGAGAAGTATCTGGAACCTGTTGGCAGGATGCCAAAGGAGGAATTGTCCACCACCCGTCTTCCCTGGACAGCCTGTATTTGAAGATCCTCTCTTCACGGCAGAGGTATCTTGAACTGTACGGCTTCATGAGGTTAGGTCTGAGGAGAACGCGTCATCACCAATGATGCAAGTATCATGTCATTGGGTAGCGGGGTCTGACCTTGGAAAACCATGTATGAGGTTGCGTTTCCAGCCCTCCTTTGAGGTTCACTTGCATTGATAACCTCCATCTTGAAGCTGACCTGTCTTCCTGAAGCATGCGATGGTAGATGAACTTGTAGTCAGCATCAACCATGGCAAAGAGGAAATTGATACTGAAGAAGCCCTTGTTATTTAATAAGTGGACCCTGAGCTTGGCCTGGAGCTTTGCAGGCCACGTGCTTTCCCATCTTTATGGCATCCAACGGTGTGGAGAAAGTTCCACCTCTGATACCACCTTCTGCAAGGTTTTCTCCATTCCTTTCATTCAGTGGTGGGCCACCTTGAGGGAGTTCCTCTACGTATTCTTCAATGATGGCCTGCACACTTCTCTGACCATTTCTTGCTGATTTTGGTGTTGCTGTGCACCCTCCATGCATACTGCATGTTTCTCTGTTGTGGTTCCAGAGGCCAGATGCTGCAGAGTCAGTACCATCTTCATCCAGGGTTTCCAGCGTTGTGTGATGGGGAAGTTGGTGCTAGGCCTTGGTCAACCTGGCGTTCAGACGCTGTACAAGTTCATCAAACATGGCTGGTGGCATCCTCATGAAGTGATGGAATGCACGAGGGTCTTCATTCCCCAGCTCCACCATCAATTGGTCATACAGTCCAAACTCCATTCTTCTCACGATTCATCCTTGGACCCACACTGCTCTTGGACGTCTCCTTCTTCTCCTTCTGTGTAAAACTTGATACAGTCATGAATGGTGATCATGTGACCCTGGGATATTGCAACTGTCATACATTCATGCTGGTTGCAAGGTGCCAAATTTTGATCATGTGACCATGGTAATGCTGCGAAAGTTGTAAGTGTGAGGACCTGTTGTAAATCACTTTTTTCAGCACCATCATAACTTTAGCGCTGTCATTAGAAGAACAAGTCAAAGCCTACCTGTGTATGTTTGTTTTAAATTCTATAACATATACCATGAAACATGAAACTCTGTGTTTCTTTTTTGTACCCAAGATTGAAATATAAATTCAGATTTGCAGGAGCAAATCTGCAGGAGCAAATTTTATTTATCCTGGCAATTTATTATTTAAATGTTATTTAATAAAATCTGAATCAAAAACATCATACTGCATTATAAGACTCATAAACCTACCAGAGTAAACTACAATTTATTTGAGAGGTAAATATTTTCTTACATTTTAAAGGGACTGCAGAAATGCAGGTAAAAGCCTTCTAAAATCATATGCTAGATCAGTGGTCCTTAACCTGGGTGATATTGCCCCCCCAGGGGGCGATTTTGTTTTTCAGGGGGGTGATGGAATGAAAAGCGGCAACACGGGGATGAAGGAATGGAAGGGAGGCGATATGGGGGCAATGGAGCGAGAAGTTTTGGGGACATTTTTGAGACTTTTTTCGTACAGTGAATTGATGTATATCTGTTGTACAAAAACATCAGATCGCTTGCTATTAGTGGATTGAACTGTGTTTTAAAATGTTCCTCCAGCTAGCTTCAGTACAGAATGGCGTACATATGTGAATACACATCGCTCATCTTCATGCGTGTTGCAGAGCAGCCTCTATCACTCTACCCATACAGTGGTATACCATTGGCCAAAATGGGCAGTGATGGAGGGATGAGCGCTTCTTTTGAAACATCGCATGCTGAGTGGCTGTCCCCTGTGATGTCAATATAACTGTTGAAACTAGGTTTATCGATGTCCACGTGTGTTTTATAATGTTCCAATGCAGTTGAAAATTTAATTTGCAGTTTGTGCCTTTCATTTTGAAGACCTCTCAACATGGCTGAGAAGAGGAAGTGTTGTCAATATTCGATGGAATACCTAAAACTGGGATTCATTCCATCTCCTTCCAACGTACAACAAAACAACTTCTGTTTTGTTTTTGTGAGAAACATTTTCAAATGAAGCCTTCCCAACTGAAAGACCATTTGGTAAGAATTCATTTGGATAAAGCTGACAAACCGGGATCATTTTTCCAATCCTTAAAGGCCAGGTTTGAGGGTTGCAGCACTGTTGAGAAGTTATTTGGAAAATCATCACTCAACACTGACAAGGGGCTCATTTGTTCCTATGAAGTATCTTTGTTGATAGCAAAATGTGGCAAACCTCACACTATTGGAGAAACACTGATTTTACCAGCAGTGAAACAG
>BHFT01018233.1:0-19693 GCA_004320025.1 Laticauda laticaudata
CTCCCATCGCTTCATCTTGGCTGGGCTTCCGTTCCGCATCCGCTTTGCATCGCCCTGGCGTCCCCGCATTCCGTGTATCCGCTCCGTTTATGCAATTTTGCCCTTTTGAAGCGGATAACAACGGATGGAACATTCTTGTCGTCCGTGTGTCCTTTTTGCATCGTGCCAGCTTGTACATGGGCTTTACATTTGGAACAGATTCTTTCAGGTGGATGAGAGGGGAGAACTCCTTAGCATCAGAGAATGGGTTAATAATAATAATACAAAATATTAATGCTCTGGTAATTGGGCATTTTGTGAATAAAATCCTTCTTTAGTGAGCACATAGAGCCAAGAGGAACATATGTGCCAAATTTCAAGTTTGTAGGTTTTACGGTTCTGGAGATTTTGTGATGATGCATGAGTGGTGTTTCGCTTTTATATATATATAGAAGATTTGGAAGGGGGCACAGATTGAATGTGTATGTGTTGTAATATTGATACACTGATATTGACAAATCTACAGCCAATGGATTTTATTATTTTTGTAAGCCCGGCCTATCAAAATACTTGGAGGGCTGTTGCTCTGCTGTTTCTCTCTCATTCTTCTGCTCAGCTGTATTCAGGCAGGTTTGCTTGGTGAGAGGAGAAGCAGAATGAGAGGTACTCAGATCAATTCATTTCAAAAAGCAATCAGTAGTGTACATTATACAGGGTATTTATTTCCACTGTAGTATATCATAAATGCAATGTCTCAGATGTGCTTTTCAAAAGGCAACTAACTGGACTGTTGTTTTCCTTGAGTAAGAAGAACAAAATGTTTTGTTTCTCAATCAAGAAACTTCATTAGTTGTAATGGTGGGGTGGTGGTGATAGAAGGCTAGGTACTGACAGTTGAGTTTGAATGATGGGAGGATGGATGGAGTGGGGGTGGGGACTGGATGGTGGGTGGATGGAAGGATAGGTTCTGACCAGTTCCAGTCAGAACCTATCCTTCCATCCCCCCACCATTCAATCTCAACTGTCAGTATCTATCCTTCTATTCCCCTTTCTATCACAACTGATGAAGTTTCTTGGATGAGAAACAAAATATTTTGTTCTTTGAAAAACTACATTTGATGGCTGAGAATCTCCACAGATAAAATGCAATGCTAAAAGCAATCCTGAGAACCTCAGTGGAATGTAGAGCAGATGAGTAGATGGGCTCTCCATAATTCTTCTCCAAACAAGGAGAGGACATGAGATTGCCCACAGATGCTCCAGACCAGAGAGTTGCTTCTTATGAGAAACTGCAAGACAGCAGTCGCTGGTAGGTTTATTGCTCTGAAAGATGAGGGAGTAGCTATCTTGCTCAAGCCATGGTTAACACTTCAAAAAAGATGCTGGGTTCACATACTTCCTTTTCTAATCACTTTTGGAAATTGCTTGTTGACTTTTTCTTAGCTATCAGAAACTTTTGAATCAACAAGATTGAATGCACCAGATAAATTTTCTTCTCTTTCACACACAAGGAATAAATATTAAAGGAGTGATTAGAAGTTTCATCAGAAATGATGCACAGCAGAGGTGGTATTCAGCAGGTTCTGACCAGTTCTGAAGAACTGGTAGAGGAAATTTTGAGTAGTTCGGAGAACCAGCCAATACCACCTCTGACTGGCCCCACCCCCATCTATTCTTTGCCTCCTGAGTCCCAGCTGATTGGCTAGGTCTTCTTTTGTTGCTGTGCACAGGAGAATGGAGCTGGAAAGCAGGTTAGTGGGGTGGGGAGGAAATGGGATTTTGCAGTAACCTTCCTCCAGGAGTGAGAGGGAATGGAGATTTTACAACATCCTTCCCCTGCCATGTCCACCATGCCACACCACACCCACCAAGCCATGCCCACAGAACCGGTAGGAAAATTTTTTGAATCCCACCACTAATGCGCAAGGTACACAAGAGGTGCCTTGTGAGTTGAGGAGATTGCACAGAGGGGGATGGATCTGGTTGCGAAGGGTTCATGGGACATGCAGGTGTTCATTCAATAACTGATGCTGTTTTCATCCCATTTTGCCTGAAACAGTGGCAAGTGTTCTGATATTTATCTGCTCGAGACAATGACCCAATCTTTTTATTGAACTGAATCTCAGTTCCATTTGAACTGAATCTGATTTTTTCAAATCTCTAAGCACAGATCCACATAGAATCATGCAGTTCAAATCTGAATCAGACCTTGGCTGATTTGTTCTTTTGCCATTTATAGCAAATGCAAAAGTTTATTTGCTTACTATATTTAAATATATGTGTACGTTTTCCCAACCTCTAATATGAACGTTGTTTGATAAGTCAGAGGAAACGTAACTTATTTTAAGTAATAGATGCTGCCCCTGACTATGACAAAGAATTGCCATTTAAAATATTTTATTTCATTCCACATTACAGTAATACTTTGGCTCTCAAGAAAAGAAGGAAGGGCTTATACTCCTTACCAATTAAAATAGCAACCTTCACTAATCTACAGATTATGTCTACAGTTTGACACAGAATATCTGGAACTTTGTCTCATTATATATGGTAGAGCACATTCTGAGATTGGGCTGTAGACTGCAGTCAAAGCCAATCAGTCCTGTGACACATGAACAGTGGGCTTGTGCTGCGTCATGTGCTGTGATGACAGAAAGCGAAGCTGCACTGGCCTTGGAATAATCCTACACTCTTATGTGATTTTTGTTTTTCTCTCTGCAGAGCTTTAGATCAAGATTTATTTTGAAGGAGCCTTGGAGATTTTCCAGTCTGGTTTTCCTACTTTGACCAGCAGATTGAACTATAGATGGCCTACAGATTCCCTCTGGTCTGTGAGTCATGCATATTAGTTGAGTATTTTCAACTATACCATATAATTTCATTTATAGAAACTGCTTTCCCACCTTTTCTCTGTGTTCCGCATTGTCTTCACAATAGCCTCCTGAAGCCAATTACACTGATAAGGTGTCTTCAGATTTTCTGCAGACTATAAGAGACAGAGATGCATAGAAATGTGACAGGACTGAGCATGATGGACCCACTCAGTGGTGGGATTCAAATTTTTTCACTTACCGATTCTGTGGGCGTGGCTTGGTGGGCGTGGCAGGGGAAGGATACTGTAAAATCTTCAAAAACCAGGTATTTGCTGGTTCTCTGAACTATTCAAAATTTCCGCTACTGGTTCTCCAGAACTGGTCAGAACGTACTGAATACCACCTCTGGACCCACTCTCTGCATTTGACCTCCCACTCTTCTTATAATTCCAACCTCCATTATTACTGAAGGTAATATTTGTAAAGCCCAATTCCAGTACCAATGGCACCAGAAGACAATCCAAACCCTTTGTAATCTATATCTTCATCCACTGACTCTTTTAAATATACTAAACCATTCAAAATCTAAGCCTTCACAGACCTCCATCTTGTCTTCGCACCATTAGAAACACACACACAGTCTCACCTTTCTGACAATGTCCAACTAGAAGTCTTTGGGAGTCAGAACAGGTATTGAGTGGCTTTATATCCAAGTCAATGTATGTATGTATGTATGTATGTATGTATGTATGTATGTATGTATGTATGTAATTATCTGCCCATCTTACTACAGCTTAGCAGCTTACAATATTAAAAAGATAAAACTAAATAAATAAAATACAATAAAAGGTCCAATATTCAGCCCTAAAAGATGGAGAGGGAGTAGGATGAGTGGGGTGGGGAAAGTAGGATCTGTTTTTAATCTATCAACTACCCCCAGTGTGAAACCCCTCATTTGAAGCCCCAAGCTTTTGTGGAAGGTCAGGTGGGTTGGAGCCAACCTCACTCTGGGGGAAAGAGGTTGGAAAAGATAGACATAATGACAGAGAAGGCCCTTCTCCTGGACCCAAACAGCTGGAATACGCTGGCCGATGGGATCTACAGCATGCCTTCTCTGCCAGCAAAGGTGGGAAGAACCAATCCAAGTGGGATGAGATAGTCCCTCAAGTTTTGAATGTTTAACGTTAATAACCCCTGACAGATCTGTCCTCTCTCAACTTATCCAGTTGCTGTTTAAAACTATCCAGGCCAGAGTGATATTCACTTAAATAGACCATAATGTCTGTTTAATTTAATTAACCTACAGTGCAATATAGTTCATAATTCAAAACATGTGCAGTATATTTTCCTTCTTCATGGCCATCCTTTTATTTCTCGCCCCAAATGAAAATGCCACAAAAAATGAGGGTGGGGATGGACAGTAGAATGCCAGTGAGTCTGCTCCCTTGCTAGCCAGGCGGATGGACCATTTCCCCTTCCTTTTCTGATCCACTGAAGCTCCTCAGAGTAGCTGTGAGGACCCTCACTCAGCCACAAGAAAATCACAGCAGCATTGAAGAGGAATGAACACAATGGCGGAGAAATGCCCTTATTGCTTTGAATGCTATGTTGGGATCTGTATTCCCTCAAAATGGGCATTCCTTCAAATTTAATTGCAGGCAGTATATATCCTAATTTCTCTCTTTTTTACAAGAAAAATCCCCTTCTGTCTTGTTCTATCAGTATTACATACAAGGAACTGATCAGATTTGGCCTGAATTATGCAGGCTTGATTGTTGACTTAATTTCTTACAAAAGAGAAAAAGGCAGTAGCAATACATGAGATTGCAATCACATTGCCTTGCAATGTTCTTGTCAACACAAATGAATTAAGGCATTCAAAAATATGGTGGGATGAATGATGGGACTTATGAATGATTTTAAATATCTCTGTCTCTCCTTAATATTTGTGAAAAGAAGAGAGAGATAAAAGGAAAGGATATATATATATATGTGTATATCTACATACATATATATATATATATATATATATATGTGTGTGTGTGTGTGTGTGTGTGTGTGTGTGTGTGTGTGTGTGTGNCTTCGGGTATTATCCCACGTCATTGTAGTGCTTTTAAAGTTGTAGCAACATTTCAGCAGAATCTCATCTGCCATCATCAGGCTTCTGTATTGAGTTCGTATTGAGTACATATATATGTACAATATATAAATTTGTACAGTGTATAATAATACAGTGCAGTTTTTCCATTTTGTCAGACCCAGTTCATGATTGAGAATGAATTCATGCATTTGAAATCATAAATCTGGTATGGTGGTTTTCAATTATTATTGTATATAGGTTTGTGTTTTGTACACATCTTTATTCAAAAAACCTATAACTCTCCATATAAAATAGCTTCCAGATTATGGTTATATTTCCCATCACTTTCACCTCCTTCAAGTATTTCACTATCCCTAAAACCCTATTAACCTATAATTATGGATATTAAAGCAAATGCAAATACTCTGAGCTGAAATTCAACAATTCTCCCTATAATTTCTTATGGCTCAAATATTAAAGTGTTTTGAATTTCTTCCAACAAAACACTTAAGCTGTTTCAAGTTTTGTTCCATTGGAAGACAATCTAGTTGAAATATTCTGCAAAATTTTGTGTGGCCTGCTTTGGTTTGTTGTTTGTTTGTTTATTTCATTCATACCTCTTGGGCCAAAGCATGTGTGTGAAGAGCTTGCATTATACGGTCATCTCTCCAATGGTCTAACAAACTCCCTGGCTTTCCTTGCCTTCATCACTGACAGATACTCAATTCAGGCAGATATTCTCCTTGTGATTATATCCTCTGTAAAATGTGCAGGTTGGATGATTTTGTCTGCAGATCACAGCCACTCATATAGACACACAAAAGGTAGGATGCTTGTACCTCCAAAGTGGGCTAAATTATTTCTGAAGACCCTTGTTAACTGCCCTGTTGAGCTGTCTTCACTTTTGTAGAACTAGAGCTTGAGATGATCATTATGACATAGCACTTCAGAAGGATAGTCACTTAGATGTCATAATGGCTGTGCTGTGGACACAAGGAAATTTCAAGACAAGTTAGAGGCAGATTGATACCACCAACCAAGCCAGCTATCTGACTCCACCTGGAGCAGAAATCTACCACACCTATGTAAGATAAAAACATGTCAAGATTCCGCCGATATCATAGACATCGCAGCAACAAATGTGGCAAACGTAAAGGGAAAGCACGTAGGAAAAAGAAAGGCCAGAAAAAAAGAAATGGACCCCGACACACAAAAAAAGGAGGTGATGATTTAACAATAATGTTACACTCCCTGAACATATAGGGTATCCTTCTAGAAAGCAAAACACATGGAAATGAATGGTGTTAAAGGCTAAACAATCCCTTGCAATATAGCAGACATTTTTAACCTAGAAATAATCTCTATTAATAAATAGGCATGGATGCAAATGCATGCAATGTGTGCTAATTGTGGCCTTAACAGAATTCCTGACTTTTAGGACAGTTAATGCATAATTCAGCCACAGAATGCAGTTGTTAAAAACTCCACTGTTCTTTTCAGAATGATCCTTTAGAATGTTTCATTCTATGAGGTAGTCATAGATCTCCTCTGGATACTGATGTTATCACATGAATTATTGCATCCATTAGAAGAAGAACCAGCAAGCAGGAAGACATACTGAAAGTTGTATTATTATTTTCAACGCCCTTGGAATCTTCTGACAAATTAAGGATGGATAAAGCTTAAACTATTGCACACTCTTTATATCAGTGAAAAAAGAGAGTGAGAGAACATAGATGCAGTCTGGTTATGAATTATGGAAGCTGAAATCTATACATTTGGAGGGCGTCCAGATTGGAGAAAGCTGGATTAGGCAGATAGATGGCAGGAAGCAAGGAAAGGAATATTGTGTGTGCTACACATGTTTGAATAGAGGGATGGTTGATGAAGAAAGAGAAAGATGGGGAGAGGGAGAGAGAAATAGAGACTGAACAAGAGAAAGAAGTGTTCCTTGCTAGGAATATAAAATAAAATCCTCACAGATCTCAGTGAAGCAAAATGGAATGATCTATTCAATTGTCTCACTGTGGCATAGATAGGCTAGGATTATTAATTACAGAATTCATAATCACTCTCATCAAAATTTCATACTAATAAATACATACTAGAAAATGTGTCTACATTTCTGTTGTCCAAAGAGTTGCCTGCCAAACTATGGATGCATAGAAAAACTTTTAAACCACAATGAATATAGATGTTTTGCTTTTAAAAAAAGAAATCACATGAAATCAAAATATAAATGAAAATCTCTGGTGCTATCTGGACTGAATTAAGGCTGAACCACGAATACTTAGTTTTCACCCACTTCACTCTTTGTTCCTATTATCTTTTGAAGATTTGCCTTGGATTTATCCTTGAATCACTAGGTAGTAAATTTCAACCATTTTTTCCATAAAATAATGCAGCTTTATACTTGTGTGTTTTTATATGAACAAAGTAGAGTATTCTGAACTATTTATATTGCCTCATTGTGTTAATTTCATGAAAGCAAAGAATAGATGCTGCTGTTTCATATTCACAGACATTTAACTGGATAAACTTGGCTGCACATATATCTGTTGTCTTGAAATTGAATTATGCTTTTCCCCCCACACTGGTGCATGTTTACTTTGATTTGGGCCAAATGCACTTATCATGTATTTGTTCTAGTGAATAACAAATACATCTGTGCCATATAGTATAAGAGTTGCAACTGTACTTTATTTTCAACTTCGCTAGATTGAGAAGTGCTATATATTAGAGACAAAGCTGCTGCGGATGGAAGTAGAATCAGAAGCTGTAACAGTGATTGAGATGCTTCTGGATTCTAGAACTTTTTTGGGGGATAAGCAGTATTCCCAAATTATTGGCTGCTATTTTGGAATCCAGCACTGGAACCAAACAGAAAATGGAAGCAGTTTTAAATCGCTTATTAAACATTCAAAACAAAAACCTGTTGCTAAGCAAAAGTTTTTTAAAAGTTTTGCAATAGAGATTAAATGCCATGAGTTACATAAGAAAAATATTAAAGGTAAATGATCTGTTAAAATCATGATGTGATACATTTTGGACTATCAGATGTGAGCTTGCAAAGATTGGGACAAGCATGAGGTAGCAGCTAAGGGAAGCATAAAAGTATCTCTGGCGCTATTGAGTACTTGTCTTGATTTTTACAGCACAACTCTAGTAAGCTTTCCTAAACCTCTTTGACACTTTAATCTAGCTTTGGTTTTGATTCTCAGAGTTTAATTCTGAGACTAATTCTGTGCTGCCCTGGGAAGGCAGCTATGGGTCACTTCATTCTGCAGAAACTGCCCCTTATTTTAGTCATCTTCATTCTTCTCATAGCTAGAACAAAATGTTGGTGGCAGAATTTACTTTCTGACTTGGAAGTATCTACAGTGAAACCAAATTAGCTCATTTTCCATGTTTCCTATTTGGTCTACCTAGTAAGGCTGGCAGTATCTGAGCAGGGGATCAAAAATGTCAAGATGGAAGTATCACTTCTTTTATGTGCAAGCTTTGATGATCTTTATCTGGACCTTGTTGACCCCACACTATGAAGGCTTCTCCTTCCTAATTATCCTAAATTCCTCCCATCTTGATACTGTATCTCTGTTGAGGTCTTCCTGTCGTTTGAAGACTGGATAGCTGTAGGAGATGTTTTTGTAATATTTAATTATACTTTTGCTGTTTGTAGCAATTCATTAAACTCCCTTGATTTCTAGGCTCCCTCAGTTTGTTATGGGTCCAAGGATTTGTTTGTATAATGAATCTAATTTGATAGGGGAATGTGTATTTTTGTTTCTTGATGGGATATTCTATAAATAACTAATAGCAAGGAAAAAGGAAGACAAAGCAGGCAGGCAAGATTTACAATGGGAGTACAAAATTTCAGACATTTCATTATGTAGGAAGATAGAATAGTTTCCTTCCTTCCTTTTCCTCCCTCCTTCCCTCCCTCTCCTTCCTTCCTTTCTTTTTCTCCATAAAATAAGGTGAGGAAGATTATTAATGTACCAATATAATTCATTTTCCTCTCCTTCAAGGTCATCACCACTATAGGAGGTGTGTACTATATTAATCTGGAACTGTGAAGACCTGGTGATAAGAAATTATTGCATGATCTGAACTGGCAACTTTCTCCAGACATAACATCGATATTAAAAAAAAAAATCAGGAAATGATGTGGATCATTTCAAAATAAAGCATCCTTGAAATGTTTGTGTTGTCTGTGCTATCTTTTTATTATAACCTTCCACTTTTTCTTAATATTATTTTCCATACTTACTATATTCCTGTCTCCCATACTGGATTATATTGTCACAAAGTTAGTATCCCCTAACCCTTCTGGAGTAGAGGGAGGCAGAGATAATATTGGTGAAGGAGTGCAAGACCATTAGCAGATAAAAGGGATCTGGGAATGTAGTAAGTATAAGAAATAGATTTATAATAACTCTGCTTTGATTCCAGACTTTCAAAACTAATACCAGTTCTTCAAGGTAGGCTCGATGAGGATTACTGAAATTAATTTATTGCTTTAGCATATGATAATAGACCTTTGAAAGCTCACCAGAATCAAGGTGCAATATTTTCAGTCTCAGTAAATATGTTTACTGTTCGATTGCAGGAAAAAGAGACTTGAGACCAGTGTGACTTTCAGATCTTTATTAGGTTCCTGGAATCAGTCTAACTGCGGAGCTGCAGCAGCCACTTTTTTAGCGGCTGCTCACGGCTTGTGACCAATGACGGCTCCTTGAATCCCCTGCCGCTCAGGCAGACCAATCATTGGGCAGCAATTGTTGACTAATCACCGTCGCTTGAAGAACCAATCATATTGTAGTATTTGTGGACCAATCAGAGAAGGGTATTTCAAGTATGCTAATATAGAACACCCCTCCCCACTTGGTTTAGCCCAACCTACGTTATGTAGTCACATAAGTAGGCGGGGCTTTTATGGTGTCTACATGACCTGCGCAGCTCAGTTGTGTTGTTGTCTTCGGCCGGTTTGAACGGGATCGCTGTTTCTCCGTCCTTCTCCGTGGAACCTCCTGGAAGGTGGAGTCGGCCATGCCACTCCCACCCAGTCTATCTGGGCTGGTAGAGTTGGTTTGGCTGCTCCCTTCCAGAGTGGCTTCTTGTTGTTTTTCCACTGCCTGTTCCTCTCTACCGAAGTCATCTCTAGGTAAGTAATTGTGGTTTCTTTCTGGGGTTACTGGTGAAATTGGTTGGCGGGTTGTTGTTAGTGTTTGTTGCGGTGTTTCTTGTGCTAGTGGAGGGTCTCCCCCTCCCTCTTATTTGTGTTTGAGGTGTCTCCCCCCTCTCTGATCTGGTTGTTATTTTTTAATGTTTGCTGTGGTTCTGGCATGTGTGTGTGTTCTTTTTTGTCGCTCCTGGGTTTGTTAGTTTTCGTGATAAGTGGTTCGTGATCTCAGTGATCTATGTGTCTCCTCCAGCTTCTCTGTCTTCTGTTTCTAGTCTGTATGACCTGGGTCCTGAACCTAGGATTATTTTGTGGTATCCAACAAATGGGTGCCCATGAGATGTATGTTTGCACAGAGCCTGTTACCGAATGTGCGGAGCTTATAGAAGGAGTCTGACTGGTTTTTACATTGCTGTAATGTGGGGTGGTAATCTAACTAGGTGGCGATATCTAAATTTTCTGCGCATTAATAAGTTCGCTGCTGGGCTTTTATTCAATTGTGAGTGTGTAGGTGTGATTGTTGTATACTAGCATATTGTAGATTTTTCTTGTATGTCCCCCGTGTCTAGTTCTCTAATAGTCCTTTCATATACGGAACCATGCGTTCTGCAAACTGTGTGTTTTTTTTAGCAACAGCCGACCGCAGCGCTGTCATAAGCATGCCTTATGCAATATCGCAAGGAACTTCAAATGTCATAACCAAATGAACTGCGGACCAGTTGTCTGAAACCAATAGGTCCGGCAACCATGTGGTAGCGAACAGCTTCCTCGCTTCTGCAAAGATGGCTTGTTGTTGTGAGAGCTTTCATGATGCGTTACCTCACAACCAAGTTGATAGCGTCTACTATGTATTAAAAATGGTGTCCTTTTGTCGGCCCTGCGAAATCTATGTGTATTCCTTGACCAGGGTCACCCTTGGGTTTCTTCAGTCGAGTACAGAGTGTGACGCAGGGGGTAAGGTCTGGGATTTTTGGCAATTGGCGTGCACATTTCACCCCACTCCCAATATCATCTTATTCATCCATGGCCAACAATACATAACTTTGCCAAGGGATTTATTCGGTAACAATACCACAGGTGATCCTTCATAAAGACAAAGATATCAGTACTTGTTCTGGAGTAGTTTGGTAATGACACCCGATGGCCCCATAGTAATATTACAATTTCAACATTGAAGAGTTTACGTCTGTCTTGTTCCGGAATGGTTTACAAATCTCGTCTCGTACTCGTTTTCTGGGCACACCCTTTTCCTCCCCAGTTCAAAAATCCATGCAATCGTTTTTGCTCTTTGCGGTTTCTTATCACTAAATGTCGACTCAGTTATGGGTAGGTTTGGGTAATGTTTCATATTTGTACGCATGGATGTGGTTGGTGCCAGACGGTGCACTTCCAGTTCAAGGCAGGGGAGAACAGCTCAGGGTATCAACGATGTGAATAGTCCTTCCTGGCCATGGAATACATTTTGTAAAATTGTATGCACAGCAAGGAACTTGGACCACCTCATATTCTGGTGACAGTAAGTGATTGGTGGTGGCTTGTTTCCTGCGAGTAATTCCCCAATGAGCGGCTGTGGTCATGTCAATAATTAGTAAGAACAAGTACCTGCCAATAGAGGTATTCATAGGGAATTGCTTGACTCGATTATCGCTGCTAGATAACTCTCTGTCAAATTGGCTGAAGTTTCTTTTGCTTTGGGACCAAGTGTTTTGGAATAGATGCAATCGAGCACTTCCTCCAGCTGGTAGCGTGTGCTGAGTCCACGGCTCTGACGAAGCACGAATGGGTGATGAAGTTGCAGGGTGAACTGTCAGTGGCAGTGTTTTTGCGTATTTGGATTTAACACAGATTTGGATGTCGCAAAGTCTTTTATTTTCTGGACGCAGCTTCTTCTCGTAGTCCCAGGTTCCAGGTAGTGTCTATCCGTAATCCTGTGTAATGAATTCACCGTCACTGCTCTATGGCAGAAAGGACATTAAGAAGTAATGTAGTCCCAAAATGTTGTAGGTCTGTTTATTTCTGGGTCTGGGAGCTTTTTTATTGCTTTGATTTTCTGGTCTGTGGTTTGGATCACCTCTTTATCTGTAGGTACCCCAGGAATTAACTTTAGAGGTGGCTAACTGGCAATTTTCTTTTTTTTACTTTGAGTCCACCTCTTGAATCTGTGTATAAGACTTTCTGAGGCGGCTTTCCGGTTGGTTCTTATCCCTAGCTGAATCCGCAGCACGTCATTGAAGTATCGGAGTACCCCTTTTATTCCTTGTAAAAGGTCTCCATCAAGCTTTGGAAACACCCTGGGGCCATGCGACCTCCAAATTGCATTCTTTTGCATTGAAATGCCCCTGTGAGTCACAATGTTTTGTGCCTCCGCGTTTCGGGGTTGACGGCAATTGTGTACACTTGATAGGTCGACTTATTGCGAAGGCCTTGCCTCCCCCACAAACGATGTACAGATTGCGCACACCAAGTAACAGGGTTGCGCTTTGTTTGTAGCGCGTGGTTTGAGGGGTGGCTTATAGTCTTATTAGCAGATTCTCAGGACCCATCTGGCTTAATCGGAAGTCAGCAATTGGGTTCTCCACCTTGGTGGTCTATTGGTTCCAATATCTCCCTGTGCGATGAGTTTATCCAATTGCTCATCGATCTCAGTTTTTAATGGCGAAAAGGACTCACCTTGCCTTTAACCTGATTGGGGCTATGTTCGGATTCAAATTAAATAAGATACGGGGACCCCTCGGGTATTGCCTAGTTTTCCATTAAAACACGTCCTGAATCCCCATCAAGGCTCTCTCCAAGTCTGTTTCGTGACGCTGTTGATTCCAGTTCACCCGACTCCCAGGGGTGCGAACCATTCGAGTCCCAGTAGGCTTAGGCGATCCGTCTACGCACTTGTTAATCGGAAAGAGATTGCTGGTGTGCTTTCCCTGAATTAACTTGGAATGTCCGTAGTCTGCCTACGGGATCCTGTTCCCCTGGTAAGTCCTTCAGGGCCCAGTTTTTGGCTCTCTAGTTCCGTTCTTCATAATGCTTGATATCAAGTCTCATTAAGATATGTTCCATGATACTATAGACAGGTAATGAGCCGGAATCCCTCCATCTCACATTGTTGGCCTTCGATGTTGACTTTCACAATGTACCCTTCTGGGGCATCGTTGCACATCGAAATGGCCAATGGGTTATAGTTTTTGGTGTTTCTCTTCCTTCCGGTAAGTTCGGTTGAGCCATTGCTTCTGTTTCTCGGCTCCAACGGCCCCTGCCTGTCTTTCTTTTGTTCTGGGGGGAGTGATGTCTTCTTCGTCCTGCGGGCTTTTAGCTCTTTTGGGTTTCTTGGCAGACCGTCACTAATATGTCCCTGTCCTCTTGCAGTGCTGGCAAATCGCGTCTAGGAATTGGACTCGGAACAGGGGGGTCTCCTCTGCACCCAGCGCACTGGAACCCGACTTATGTTCTCTTCTCTCCATCTATTCGTTCTGAATTGGAGTCCTGGTGTATTTCCTTCTTCCTCATCATGGTCTCGGACAAGAACTCCATGCTCCTTGTGGTGCGTGGTGGTCTTGTGTGCTCTCGGTGGTTTCCTTCTTCCTGTGGTGGGCTTTGTCTCTGTCAGTGTTTTCTGGTTTGCCAATCATTTGCCGCATTGGTGGCTGCTGATTTTTTAGTGGCTTCGCTGCAAGTGGCCTCAGCATGCCTCGGTGACTGTGATGTTTGGTCAAGGTTAGCAGTCGGCTCTGCAAGGTGAGATGTCCTCAGTTCCAGGACCTACCGGTCCCTTCAGGCTTCATCCATGTTTTGAGGATACTCGCACCATGCCCCTCCATGTCCCTTAGTGCCGCTATGGAATCCTCCGATGCCTTTCACCTTCTCTTTGGTCCCGTTTTAATAGAATTCATGTCTCCAACTAAGGCTGGAGACGGTCGGTGCATAATGGCCCTTCAGTATTTTTTTCCAAATCTGGCCAAGGCATCCTGCTTTAACAACCTCAGGTTTGGCCAATGCTTGGCCATCTTGAACACGTGGGCCTACAGTGGTCAGACACAGCGGCTCTCTTTCTGTTGTCTGGATCCCCTCTGTAACTCATTGCTCTCGAGGAACATGAGGAACATTCTGTCATGTAATGCATTACCAGTCCCTGCTCCGTCGCTTGGTTGAAGGTGCAGGTGGTGAGTTGGTGCCGGCATTCGTCTTCGCTCGCTCTCATTGCCATGGTGCTCTGACTGGTCTCCTTGTCTCAGAATCCCACTTTTGTTGCCAGTGTTCGCATCACGGAAAATAAGAGACTTGAAGATCAGCGTGACTCAGCCCTTTACTAGGTTCCTGGATCAGTCCCTACTGCGGAGCTGCGGCAGCCTCTTTTAATAGCAACTGCTCACAGCTGGCAACCAATGAGGCTCCTTGAATCCCCCAACCACTCAGGTGGACCAATTCATAGGGCGGCAATTGTGACAAATCACCGTCACTTGAAGAACCACTCATATCCGAGTATTTGTGGGACCAATCAGAAAAAGGGTATTTCAAGTATGCTATTATAAGACCATTTACTATGGTTCTCAGGCTGAGATTTCATTAATATCCCCTTTAATGCTAATGATTTGGGGCATTCCTTCACATTATTCTGCTCCCTCTATCACCTCCATCAGGGTGGATCCTACCAGTTCTCACCTACTTCACTAAACAATTTGTTGCATTCTAAGCAATTCAGAGAAACTGGTTTGTTAGAAGAAAATTACTGGGGCCTAATCCTGTAAGGAACAGGCAGGAAGGAAAGTTCTGGTGTTACTTAAGAAATGGCCTTCTCCATTAATCGCCTTATTACATTATTGGCAGGAGTAGACTTCCTGTCTCAGGACATCTCCTGGAGTTTCCCTCTCCTTTGCTGGTACTTTGCTTGTACTTTGCTTGTGTGGAGTGACCATTCAAACTTACAATGGCACTGAAAAAGTGACTTATGACCATTTTTCACACTTACAACTCTTGCAGCATCCCCACAGTCATGAGACGCCAGGCAAGGAGATGCATGCCTCGATGTGAGTGATATTTAGTTGGCCACACCCAGGCAATAACATGACCACCAAGTCATGTCCACCCAGTCACATGCCCACCAAGCCATGCCCACCACCTAAGCCAAGCCCACAGAACCGGTTGCTAAAAAAATTTGAATCCCACCCCTGCCCTCTACCTGAATTTTGTTATGCAGTTACTTTATTTAAATTCAAGTTAATAATCCTGGATTATTTCTCTGATCTCCCCTTTGAAACCAGAGAGAAGCTCCTTCAATTGAGGGAAATATTTAATCTGCCAATTCTTGCAAACTCAGCCACAGCCTTTTCTTCTTGGATTTTTGAATTCTAACATCAGGAAGAGAAAAAGGAGATGGGGAAACAATCACTGGACCTGCATGGATAGATTGACAAATACTGAAGATTCACAGGATCTAATCTTCCCATATTATTATTATTAGCAGGGTTAGAGGAGATGAACTTATATACTTATATACCCCTCAATATGAGCTAAAACAAGAGAACAAGAGAAAATAAAGGTAAGAGAAGATACCTTCTCCTTCTTCATTTCCATCCAAACAACAGGAGGCTGGATATGATGGGACTTTAAAAGGGGATTAAATCTGATAAGGGAGTTAGGATTGTTCTGCTACAAACTGATCATTTAAGTTCACACAATGACAAAATTATTCCATGGATGGCCATAAGTAAAGCTTCCTAAATGACTTCTGGTCAGTATTAGCAGAATGGTTTTTAGAAGACACTAGAATTTATTACTACCTGTGTATTACTGTCTATACTGGGACATTGTTGTGTTTGATGTATTAATATATACTATTTGCATTCATGTAAAGCCTATTGGATATGTGATGGAATCATACTGTGATTAATTAGTCATAATAGAATGGCACTGAAAATAATGAGTTTACCAGCAATTATGTTCCTGCTATTCACATTGGAGATGAGAATTATGACTGGCTGGCTTTGGTAACCCTGGGAAGTGAAGGCTACAGGTTCTTTTTCAGAAATTATCTGGAAGTAGGCTTGTAAGGTTTATATGAATTTATGTCTTTAGCAAGATCCCTAGTTTTCATCTTAGATGATTACTGTTCAAAGGTTGCAAATTAAGACTGTTTTTCATTCACCATACTGGTGCAGAATGATATACTGATTTTGTTAATGTTATCTGCCTATTTTACATAATATTTTAGTGAGCCAGCTAAGCAATTTTATAAACTATATATCAAAACAAAACAGACCAGTAAGAACTAGCTAAGGAACAGTGTAAGGAACAATTCCCAACCAGCTTGATTTAATGATATATGTGTGTCAGGATTAGAATTGATTCAGGAAGCCTTTCCACAATTCCTAAAGAAGATTGGGTACATGAAGAAAGAGCTAGTTTTACTCTGGCTTCAATCAATTTTATTAAAATAAAACATTTCTATTTTATGTTATAGGCCATCTTGAGAGTTGAGTTAGTATTGAAAGGCTCGAAACAAAATCATAACCTCATTAGACTTTCCTTATTTTAAAGCAAAGCTAAACAAGGATACTTCTATAATACTATTAATATTATATTAATAATATTATATTATTATATAATATAATGATATAATATTATATTAATAATATTATTAGGATCTTGTTGCAGATCTTGTGATGATAACTCAATGCCATATGTTCTATGGTTGAAGTTCTCCTGATTTTTTAGTCACAACCCATGTTAAATAAATTGCATATCCTGTCCTAATTGGAACATTTCCTAGTTTTATTGCTCTGAGTACCTCCTTAAATAGGTAACAAATAGTAGCTTTCCCATAATTTCCTCAGCACAATGGTCAGGTTGTTTGGACAATGCTTTCAAAATTTCTTTCATCTTTGTCAGAGTGTTGTCTTTATCAATGCTTTTTATCTTCTGCTTATTCGCTTTGGTAGCCTGATTTCAAAGGACTTATCTATATGGGGATCTTCCCAAAAGAAAACCATGTTCAATTTCATTATTATAATTAACCCTAACCCTCCTCCAATCCCATTCAATTTCTGAAAAGGCTGATTTTATCTGTATAGAACTATATTTTCACAATCTGCTGCTTCTTTGCTTTAAAAATGGATAAAGCAAAAACAATGCTCTTAGTCTTAAAATAACTATCCTAGTAATTGGATGGTGAAGGATATATAAGACTTAAAATGTGACACATGTCACATAACACAGCTATATTACAAGATGGGTTAATGTTAATATTTGATAATATAAATGTAGAGTATACATTGCTCACATTTTTTCTTTTGCTCTTCATTTGATTAATTATACAGGCAGTCCTCAATTTACGACTGCAATTGAGCCCAAAATTTCTGTTATTAAGCGAGACAATGCCCATTTTACAACCTTTCTTGCCAGTTGTTAAGTGAATTGCTGCATTTGTTAGTCATACAGTTACTAACAGACAGGAAGTAGCAGGTGAAGCTAGGCAAAATCACATCTGAGTACAATTAGCACAAGGGCTCCCCCAAGGCTGTGTGCTTTCTCCACTTCTCTTCTCCCTATATACCAATGACTGCATCTCAAATGATCTAAAATACTGATGTTTGCAGAAATACAACAGTGTTGTTCATTTGAGATATGATGAATTCTGCTACGACGGAGATTGTACAACTTGTAACCAGAACATCTGGAACTGAACACATTCAAACCGGAGAATGGTGGTGGACTTTAGAAGAAACCTCCTATTCTACCATTTCTTACATACTAGACAACACGTATCAGCAGTAGAGACTTCAATTTCTAGGTTCTAATATCACAAGACAAAATGGACACCTAACATCAAAAATGTCATAAAAAAGCACAACAAAGAATGTCTTTTCTGCGCCAACTCAGAAGCTCAAATGTCCAAGGAGCTGCTGATACAGTTCTAGCAGGAAGTTACTGAGTCTGTCATCTACACTCTACAACTGTCTGGTTTGGTTCTGCACCCAACAGGACAGACACAGACTTCAGAGGAATATTAGACTGCAGAAAAAACAATTATACCAGCTTGCTTCAATAAGGACATGTATACTGCATGAGTCAAAAAGAGGTTGTGAAATATTTACAGACCCCTCACATCCGGACATAAATTGTTTCAGCTCTACCTCAAAAGGACTATAGAGCATGCACAACAGAACAGCTAGAGACAAGACGTTTTTTCCTGAAAGCATCACTCTGCTAAACAAGTAATTCTTCTCAACACATCCAAGTATTTACAAGTTTGCACTGCTATTACTTTAATTTCCATTACTCCACCCCTCCCACTTGTGACTGTCGACTGTAACTTTGTTGCTTGTATCTTATACGATTTATGGACGTTTCCTAGTATGATTTGATTGCTTATTGTACCGTATGATATTATAAATGTTGTACCTTATGATTCGACTCTTGATGAATATATCTTTTCTTTTGTACACTGAGAGCTTTGCACAAAACAATTCCTTGTGCTTCCAATCACACTTTGGCCAATAAAAGAATTCTTTTTCTATTCTATTCTATTCTATTCTATTCTATTCTATTCTATTCTGTGAATATGAAATCCCCATTTGTTTGTCAGAAAGTCACAATGACCATGGGATTCCGTAACCATTATAAATATGAGCCAACAGTCCAAATTTTGATCATGTGACCATGGGGAAGCTGTAACATTCATAAGTATGAAAAATGGTCATAAGTCACTTTTTTTCAGTACCATTGTAACTGAGTGATCACTAAATGAACAACTGGAAGCCAAGGACTATCTGTTTCCTAGTCCGTAAAAATAAGAAAAAACACTTAGCATTACTCTAGTGATTGAAGCAGCAAGTCTAGTGGTTAAGATATCAGGCAAGTCCTGTCTTAGCCATGAAAGCTGGGTGACCTTGGGCCAGTCCCTCAACCCATCTCGCAGGGTGATGATTGTGGGGAAAATAAGAGGAGAAAGTTGTGTTGGATATGTTCATGACCTTGAATTATCTGTAAAAATATTAAAAACAGCATATAGAAAAATAAATAATATATTTGTTTTTCAATGTTTATTTTATATCTTTATTTATACAGTGCTAACTACATACTGCACAACTGCTCCCCAAATAGCTATTAAGATTGTAAAATAAATTCCAGGACTAGCAATGTGGTTGTATGTCTGTGTATTAAATAGTATATGACATAGTGTAACATTTTCTTAGTGAATATTACTATGGGATGAGAAATCAGATGCTGATTTCATATTAGCATCAAACATCATTTGAAATATAAAAGTTCTAAAGCTATGACTTTATACACCTCAGAAGGAACTATGTATCACACTAAAGACCAAGATATTTGCTGTTAAAGAAACAGCAATCTTTAATTTGCATCAGGTAAAAAAGAGTATATTAACAAATATGCCAGTCTGTATATCGCTTAGAGAGGGCTGTAAAGCACTATGAAGTGGTATTTAAGTCTAAATGCTATTGCGATTATCAATTAATCGTGAAAGTTTTTGATAGTGAACCATTCAAGCTTTTATGAAAATATTTTCAATATTTAATTCTCATTCTTTCTTCCTTCCCATCAAAAGCCCCCGTCAAACTGCACCAACGGATGGAAAGAGGATGTAAAACGGAGAAAAACACTTGCCATCTGTTGGTTAACGCG
>BHFT01018234.1:0-55353 GCA_004320025.1 Laticauda laticaudata
GTTGCCTAGATACTTCCAATTCTACGCGGGAGAAAACCCGAATAACCAAAGATCCACATACAAATACTCGCGAAAATCGGGTATTATCCCACATCATTGGAGTTGTGCTTTTAAAGTTGTTCAGCCCCAAACTGCAAAGATTCTCTTCTTGTTGTTGAGAAACACCACTACAGACTCTTCTTGAACTTTGTAACAAAAAAGCTGGGCTGTAGATCTAACCCTCAACAAGGGTGAGGTGATGTTGATCAGTGGGGTAGCAATGACGGGGCCAAAGAAGCATGGATGGAGAGCTGCTTGTTTTTTTGGAATCCAGACCGCCTGACCCAGCCTGACCTCATCTTTTCATGCAGCTGTTGAAGTTTTCTGTGCCTTTCTTCTTTTCACATCTCTGTGCAGACTGAATAAATGTCAGGCACGGAATACAGTCCAATGCTCCACCGAGGAAAACAAGAAAGATTGTGTATTCTAAGGAACAGCCTGCATTTATGCTCGCACTGAGAAACTTCAACTAAGCTTCATTCCCTTCTCATTTTGGGACATTGAATGGCTCGTTTTGGTTTCTGCTGCTGCTGTCAAAATGGAGTGCATTTGTCTCCATTTGTGGTCCCTCCCCGACTTCTTTTCTTCTGACTAACAAGTTCCCGAAGAATTGGGAGTTTATTTTTAGCTTTGGTGTGCCATTCTCCTTCCAACAGAAGACGCTTCAGCTGGTAGGGATGGTGTCTTCTGCCTCCCTATGTCCTTTTCATCCTTCCTGAAAACCTTGTGAAATAGACAAGGTTGAGGCAAGGAAAAAACATACCCCCAAAAAACCCTTAAGTGAATTTTGCAACGGTAGAAGTAGAAGTTCAATCCAGGGTCTCTGCATTTAGTTTTGTTCACCACATTATAAAAAAGATGTTGAGACTCCCAAAAGAGTGCAGAGAAGAACAACAAAGACGATTAGGGGACTGGAGGCTAAAACATACGAAGAACGGTTGCTGGAATTGGGAATGTCTAGTTTAATGAAAAGAAGGACCAAGGTTGACATGATAACAGTCTTCCAATATCTGAGGGGCTGCCTCAAAGAAGAGGGAGTCAAGCTATTCTCCAAAGCACCTGAAGGCAGAACAAGAAGCAACGGGTAGAAATTAATCAAGGAGAGAAACAGCCTAAAACTAAGGATGAATTTCTTGACAGTAAGAACAATTAATCAGTGGAACAACTTGCCTCCAGAAGTTGTAAATGCTCTAACACTGGAAGTTTTTAAAAAGATGTTGGATAACAATTTGTCTGAAGTGATGTAGGGTTTCCTGCCTAAGCAGCGGGTTGGACTAGAAGACCTCCAAGGTCCATTCCAACTCTGTTATTCTGTTCTATTTTATTCTATCGCATTGAGGGAAAATCCACATAGAGATTAAAAAAGGAACATCCACAGGATGAAAGGGACAAGGTTAGAAACATAGAAACGTAGAAAATAGAAACATAGAGCCGTGGGAATTAAAAATAGAAAGGTGGGAATTCTTTTGGCCCTCAAGCTGATCGTCTTCTCTTTGATGTGATGCTTAAAAGAAAAACCTCTGTTCTTACCGAAAGGCAGGGATGCTGCGAAGCGAAACACAGCCTCCAGCATCAACTTGCTTTGATAAAGTGCTTTTTGGGCTTGTCCACCTCCTAGGCAGGCTGGTGACGTTAAAAGGACAACCTGGTATTTGACACAATACGGAATAAGAGAACTGATAAGATAAGAGCGGAATAAGGAGGAGGCCCTACACCATGTGGGAGAAATGACTGCCCAAGTCTCCTCTTCTTGAAAAACTCCAGTGATGGGGCACCCACAACTTCCAGAGGCAAGCCATTCTACGATCAATTATTTATTAATTATTCTCGCTATCAGAAAATTTCTCCTTGGTTTCAGGTTAACTCTCTCCTTGATAAGTTTCCATCCCTTACTTCTTAGCTTGCCCTCCCATGTTTTGGAGGATAGTCCATCTCCTTCTCTGTGTCAGCTCCTCAAGTACGAGAAGAATACTATCATGAGGGAGACAGGATAGCAGTCTTCTAATATTTGAGGGGCTGCCACAGAGATGAGGAAGGGGTCAAGCTTTTTTCAAAGCTCCCAAATGCCAGAAAAGGAGCAATGGATGGAAACTGGCCAAGGAGAGATTCAACCTAGAAATAAGGAGAAATTTTCTGTCAGTAGAACAATCAACCCATGGAACAGAAGTTGCTTTCAGGAGTTGTGAGAACTTAATCTCTGGAGGCTTTCAAGAAGAGAGTAGACTGCCATCAGAAATGGGATAGGGTCTCCTGCTTCGGCGGAGGGTTGGACTAGATGTCTCTTCCAGCTCTGTTAATCTGAATCTGTCTGAGATGACCAACAGCCTGGAGGCTAAAACATACGATGAATGATTGCAGGAACTGGGCCTGTCTAGTCTAGGGAAGAGAAGGACCAGGAGAGACATGATAGAAGTCTTCCAATATTTGAGGGGCTGCCACAGAGAGGAGGAAGGGGGTCAAGCTATTTTCCAAAGCACCCAAAGGCCAATGAATAATGGATGGAAACTAAACAAGGAGAGATTCAACCTGGAAATAAGGAGAAATTTTTTGACAGGGAGAGCAATCAACCCATGGAACAGAAGTTGCCTTCAGGAGTTGTGGGAGCTTCATCACTGGAAGCTTTCAAGAAGAAACTGGACTGGTGTAGGGTCTCCTGCTTGGGCAAATGGGGGTTGGACTAGATGGCTGACAAGGTCCCTTCCAACCAGTGGTGAGATTCAAATAATTTAACAACCAGTTCTCTGCCCTAATGATTTCTTCCAATAACCAGTTCACCAAACTGTTCAGAAAATGGTGTGAACTGGCTGAATCCCACCACTGCTTCCAATTCTGTTAATCTGTATCTGTATGTCCCCTAGTCTTTTTCTTTGTTAGACTAGACATTCCCAGTTCCTTATATGTTTTAGTCTCCAGTCTCCTTTTTTTTTGTAAAAAGTTTTTTTAGTTTTTACATTTCAAAAACATCTCTTTTAATGAACAGCATGGTTCCAGGTTTTCACATTTCCATACAAACATGAGCTTAGTTACATATTCATCTTTCACATTTAGTTTCATACCATAACATTACATTTCATATTTTCTATATATTTTCTCAGATATTCTTATATTCTTCACATTTATATTATATATTTTCTTATAGTCTCCAATCTCTTGATCACCTTTGTTGGCCTTCTCTGCTCTTTTCCTAGAGTCTCAACACCTTTTTTTTTCTGTATCATGGTGACCAAAACTGGATGCAGTATTTCAAGTTGTGTCAAGCCAGGGATGGGATTCTACCAGTTTGCACCTATTCACTAGAACTGGTTGTTAACATTCTAAGCAGTTCAGAGAACCGGTTGTTAGAAGAAATTACTGGCCTAATCCTGTAAGAAAGGCAGGAAGGAAACATTCTGGAGTTGCTTACAGAAACTGTCTCTCTGTTAACCCTTATTACATTCTTGGCAGGACTACACTTCCTGTCTCAGGAACTTCTCTGGAGTTTTTTCCCTCCTTTGCTGGTACTTTGCTTGCGTGGAGTCACCATTCAAAGTTACAATGGCACTGAAAAAAGCGACTTATGACCGTTTTTCACACTTACAACTGTTGCAGTATCCCCACAGTCATGAGAGGCCAGGCAAGGAGATGAGTGCCTCGATGTGAGTGATGTTGAGTTGGCCACATCCAGCCAATAACATGACCACCAAGCCACACCCACCACCTAAGCTATGCCCACAGAATCGGTTGTTAAAAATTTGAATCCCACCCCTGTGTAAAGTGGTACTAACACTGACTCTAGTAACGCAGAACATGGAGCTCTGAATCAGGTGGAAGAGAGATCTGTTGGAACTGGGGAGTCCTGGGGCCATGGACCAAGGAACTCAACAAGGTAAAGTACCCACTGGGGGAACTCCTGTAATGTTGTTTGTTTATGGTTTAAGCAACCTGGGTTTGCAGTCGGGAGGAGGAAGGGTCCACTGGAATTAGTTGAATTATCCTCGGCCTTGCTGGCTGCGAATTGTGGCAGTTGTAGTCCTAGACCTCAGGGGAACAACAGGTTAGAGAAGACAAATTAATGGGTGGAAACCAATCAAGGAGAGAAACAACCTAGAACTAAGAAGAAATTTCCTGAAAGTGAGATCAATTAATCAGTGGAACAACTTGCCTCCAGAAGTCGTGGGTGCTCCAACAATGGAAGTTTTAGATTGGACAACCATTTGTCTGAAATGATATAGGGTCTCCTGCCTGAACAGTAGACTAGAAAACTTCCAACTCTATTATTCTATTCTATTCTATTCTATTCTATTCTATTCTATTCTATTCTATTCTATTCTATTCCATTCCATTCCATTCCATTCCATTCTTTCCTTATTCTTTCTCTATTCCATTCCATTATTTTCTTATTCTTTCTCCTATTCTAGTCTGTTCTGTTCTGTTCTATTCTATTCTATTCTATTCTATTCCATTCCATTCCATTCTTTCCTTCTTCTTTCTCTATTCTATTCTGTTCTTATTCTATTCCACTCCACTCAAGATATATGTTGATGTGGTTAAGGGGAAATGTTCTGACAATGAGAACAATTAATCAGTGGAACAGCTTGCCTCCAGAAGTTGAGAGTGCTCCATTGCTAGAAGTTTTCAAGAAGAAATTGGACAGCCCTTTGTCCAGAATGGCACAGGGTCTCTTGGCTGAGTAACAGGTTGGAGTAAAAGATCTCTGAGCCCTCTTCCAAACTCTATTCTTCTGTTAATCAGTGGGATTTATAACTCTTGAACTCCACCAATTCTCTCTTTTTTAAGAGAGGGAAGCTGAACTTTCTGAGAAAACAGAAAGTGCCTTTGTGTGGGAGTGGAAATACGTGCAACAGTGGTCACTTTGAACCCTTTGCTGCTGCTGCCACCACTTCTCAGCTCTGCAGCTCTGTGCATGGTCTGTGCTGGGATTCTGCCTCAAACCCCCCCTCACCCCTTTCTCTTTTCACAAATTCCACCCCTGTCACATCCCCTTCGCTTTGTGGAAGATGAAACCCATCAGAGGGAGATTAGATTTATGAAGTGCTGCCCGCTTGCTTGATGTGATCTGGTGGGAGCAGGGAGGGGAAGAGAGAGAGAGGGAGAGAAAGAAAGAAACACACAAAGAACTTAGAGGAACAGAATGTCCTCTGGAAATGAACTCTTCCCCTCCGTTCTTTCTTCAATAAAATTTTAAGGAGGCCTTCAATGATTTAGGAGGAGAGAAATAAAGGAGTTGATCATTTTTAAAAGGGAGGCAATGTCTGTGCTTTCCCAGAGCCACCTGCGCCCATCTGGGATTTTTCCACAAGTCCTTCCTCTGTTTTGATGGACTGCAAATTTCAACCTACCACCTTCCTGTTTAGAATCACAAAGTGTTGGGATTCTCCCCTTTTGGCCCTGGGGAGGAGGAATCACACCAGAACGGGGTGGGGTGGAGAAAGTCACTCCTAAAATGGGGAGAGTGACCCGACTTGGATGCAATATTTCATCCGGAAACTTCTAGGATGGTTTGAAAAAGCATTCGGTTGGTATCAACAGGGACATTTTTCAATTGCATTTCATACTCATATTAGATCCTCTCAGGCTATCGGGACAGCAAGGGAATCGCCTTGGGCAAATACTGCAGCATTTTCCCATGTGATGTTTAGAATCTTTAAGTCATTCTTAAAGAGTTGAATGTTCTTCATCATGTATTTTGAAGGTGTCCTTTTGGTCATTTGGCATTGGGGGGCAGATCCATTTCACTGCCATCTTTGGGGATCCATGCCGAGAATATCACTTGCTAGTGTCCGCCATGCAACAATGTCGAATGTAGGATAGGATAGGATAGGAATAGGATAGGACTAGGAGAATAGAACTGGAAGGAACCTTGGGGGTCTTCTAGTCCAACCCCCTGATCAAGCAGGAGACCCTATACCATTTCAGTCAAATGGCTGTCCAATCTCTTCTTGAAAACCTCTAGTGTTGGAGCATTTACAACTTCTGGAGGTGAGGCATTCCACTGACTAATTGTTCTCACAGTTAGGAAGTTTCTCCTTAATTCTAGGTTGCTTCTTTCCTTGATTAGTTTCTATCCATTATTTCTTGCCTTGCCTTGCCTTGCCTTGCCTTGCCTTGCCTTGCCTTGCCTTGCCTTGCTTTGTCTGCAGGAGAAATATCCACTGCATGGTGTACATAATTTTGGGAGGGCAGAAAAGAAGAGATATATCTGCCCTAGGATCTATATTTGCCTGCCTGCCTACCTATCTATTTATGTATCTACCTACCTATCTATCCATCCATCCATCCACCCACCTACCCATCCACCTACCTACCTACCTACCTACCTATCCATTCATCCATCCATGCATCCATCTATCTATCTATCTATCTATCTATCTATCTATCTATCTATCTATCTATCTATCTATGTATCTATCTCCATCCATTAAAGTACCGTGAAACTTCACTGAGTTTTTTCTTTCTTTCTTTCTTTCTTTCTTTCTTTCTTTCTTTCTTTCTTTCTTTCTTTCTTTCTTTCTTTCTTTTCTTTCTTTTCTTTCTCTTCTTTCTTTCTTTTCTTTTTTAAACCCTTCTGGATGAGTGAAAGTGCAGGTTATGGTGTTCCATTCTGATTATGAGATCCTTTTGGTTCCTCAAAGCAAATTTGGGTTTGTTGATTATTATTATTTTTTCCCAAAGAAAACAGCCCTTTGCAAACTTCCAACCTGTCAAGTGTCACCTCGCCGGCTTTGTTCGACCTCTGTCTGGCTTTGTTTGACTGTCCTAAGAAACTCCTTGGGTGTCTCCTTCCCAGCTGTGAACTCAAGTGATTGTGCACATTGTTTTGTTCAAGGAAATACCTGGTAGATTTAAGGGGTGGGGAGGGTTGTTGTACTTCCCAGGTCTGTGCATTTGTGTCTCGCTGTGTGTGTCTGAATAAAATTAATCTCAGCTGGAAATTCACTCAGCACTGAGTGAATTCTTCTCGGTCTCTCCTGGCAACTATTCCCTTTCCACCTCATTAGAAGATTAGACTTTAAGACTCTTTTGATGCCTTTCCTTGGGGCCCCTCCAGCCTAAACCTCAACCTTTTAAACTTTTAATGCACATAAGCATTAGTCAGGGTGCAGAGTTTGCTAAAGAGCGGGGACTGTTTGGGCATATGATCCTATTTTGCACACACATACACACACACACACACACACATACTGCATAGGAGAGTATCAGCCTGCATTTGATCACTGAGGAGAGAAATCCTTTGACTTCTTCTCAGCCATTCCACATGTTTGTTCCACATGATGTTTCTTAGTAGTTGAGGAGGCAATGTGAAACCATTCCTTCTCTAGGTCCCAAAGGTGCTTTTTTTTTTTTTATAAAAGGTCACTGGATATTTTGCTTTTGCTTGAAGACGTTTCGCTTCTTCATCCAAGAAGCTTCTTCAGTTCTGAACTGAAGAAACTGAAGAAGCTTCTTGGATGAGAAGTGAAATGTCTTCTAGCAAACACAGAAGTCCAGTTATCTCAAAGGTGCTTTGTTTTCCCAAGAGACAACTGGACTTTTTTTTGTTTTTCTTTGAAGATGTTTCACTTCTCATCCAAGAAGCTTTCAGCTCTTGATAGGATAGTGGGGAACGGAAGGATTTATATTCCTTGCAGACAAGCTGGTCATTTGCATCCTTTTTGAATTTTATTTTTATTTTATTGATTTTCTATTAAATACACTTCTTAGTCCTTAATAAACATCGTGTTGTATGGGTATATAATTTGCTTAACAATTCAAATTACATTCTTAATCTCCATCCCTTTTTTCCCAACCAATGATAAAATAAATTCCATGTTTGATAGTAATCTCCATCCTCTTTCTGTTTAATTTTCAATGTCTATCTATCCATTTCTGCGCAATCTAGTATCTTCTTGACTATTTCTTCATCTCATGGTACATCTTCGTTTTTCCAATTGTCGTAAATTGTGGTAAAAATATCCCAATAAAGAGAAACATAGACAAACCACAAACAATAATTCGTACTTTGAGATTCAGAGGTTTATTTCATGAGCAATTTGGAACATGAAAAGCCATCTTAATCAACAAGCATTACAGTAAGATATTACTAACACATTAACAACCCATTTTAAAATCATCCTAACTAAAACTTTGGTTCATGTCTCTTTAATCTGGGCCCTGCTATCATCCAAAGGCCTTAATGAATCTGATAGATCAATAACCTATATTTTTTGTTTTCCCACACAATATTGTGCAAAAATAATCCTCACTGCTGTTAAGACATTTTGCTTCTTCATCCAAGAAGCTTCTTCAGTTCTGAACCGAAGAAGTGAAGTGAACTGAAGAAGCTTCCTGGATGAGAAGCAAAACCTCTTCAAGGAAAAACAAAACTCCAGCTGCTTTTTGAAAAAATACCATTAGGACTTAGAATTTCCAGAGACATTCCTTCTGTATGATTCGCCTAGGTACATTTTTTTAAATTTATTTGATTTCTCAATTGCTTACAAGATGATAGGTATAAGTATAAACATGAGTAAGAATACAGGAAATAGGTATGAATAAGTGGGGACAATAAGACAGGGACGGTAGGCACGATGGTCACTCATGCACGCCGCCTTATAGTCCTTTTAGGAATGTGTATTCTCCTTTCCTTCCTTCCTTCCTCCTGCTCCTTCCCTTCTTTTCTCTCCTCCCTCCCTTCTTTTCTCTCCTTCCTTCCTTCCTTACCCTTCCCTGTTCTCCTTCCTTCCCCCTTCCTTCCTTCTTTCCTTCCTTCCTTCTTTTATTTTTTATTTTATGTATTTGATTTGATTTGTCAATCACTTACAAGATAATAGGTATGTATAAACATGAGTGAGAATACAGGAAATAGGTATGAATAAATGGGGGCAATAGGACAGGGATGGTAGGCATGATGGTGCACGTATGCAAGCCCCCTTACAGTCCTCTTAGGAATGTGTATTCTCTCCTGTTCTCCCCTTCCTTCCTTCCTTCCTTCCTTCCTTCCTTCCTTCCTTCCTTCCTTCCTTCCTTCCTTCCTCCTGCTTCCTCCCTACTTTTTTCTCCTCCATCTATTCTTTTCTCTCCTTCCTTCCTTCCTTCCTTCCCCTTCCCTGTTCTCCTTCCTTCCTTCTTTCCTTCCTTCCTCCCACTCCCTCCCTTCTTTTCTCTCCTCCCTCCATTCTTTTCTCTCCTTCCTTCATTACCCTTCCCTGTTCTCCTTCCTTCCCCCTTCCTTCCTTCTTTCCTTCCTTCGTTTTTTATTTTATTTATTTATTTGATTTGTCAATCGCTTACAAGATGATAGGTATAAGTATAAACATGAGTATGAATAAAGGAAATAGGTGCAAATAAATGGAGACAATAGGACAGGGACAGTAGGCATGCTGGTGTGCTTATGCATGCCCCCTTACAGACCTCTTAGGAAGGGGGTAAAATCAATAGTGGATCGTTTGAGGTTAAAGGAGGTGGGNTTCCAGGCATTGACCACTCTGTTGCTGAAGCCGTACTTCCTGCAATCAAGTTTGGAGCGGTTTACATTGAGTTTGTATCTGTTGTGTGCTTTTGTATTGTTGCAATTGAAGCTGAAGTAGTCATTGACTGAGAGGACCTTGTAGCAGATAATTTTGTGTGTGAGGCTTAAGTCTAACCGTAAGCAGCATAGTTCAAGGTTGTCCAAGCCCAAAATTTCAAGCCTGGTGAAATAGGGTATTCTGTTGCAAGCAGAAGAGTGGAGAACTCTTCTCGTGAAATACTTCTGGACTCACTCAATTGTATTAATGTCCAATATACAGTGCGGATTCCAGATAGCGGAGCTGTATTCAAGTATTGGTCTAGCAAAGATTTTGTATGCCCTAGTTAGCAATTCAGCATTACCAGAGGAGAAGCTTCATAAGATTAGGTTTACAACTCTTAATTGCCTTTTTGTTCTTTATCAAGTTGGAAAATTAGCAAGCTTGTCATTTTGTTCCCCCTCTTGCATTGTGAAGGTAGTCTTTGACTTACAACAGTTCATTCAGTGACCATTCAAAGTTGCAAAGGCACCGGGAAAAGGGACTTAGGACTACCGTGTTTCTCATGACCGTTGCAGCATCTCCGGGCTCACATGATCAAAATTCAGATGTTTGTGGCAATTGATTCATACTTAACACCGTTGCTGTGTCCCAGGGTTATGTGATCCCCTTTTGTGACCTTCTGACAAGCAAAGTCAATGGGGATACCAGATTCACTTAACAATTGTGGCTCCAACTTAGTGACTAGAGTGATTCACTTAACAATGGTGGCAAGGAAAGGTCGTAAGAATGTGGCAAAACTCACTCAACAAATGTCTCCCTTAGTGTCATGCCCCTGTCGGAGTCTGAATCCAAGGAGGAAGACAAACAGCTGACAGGATGTGGGAGTGTGGCTCCGTTGGCTGTGGAGGAAACTGGGGAAGGGCAAAGTTCAGCTGGACAGAGCAGGGGAGAGATGGAGCAAGGGAGAGGGAGTTCAGAGGAAGACCCAGGCCCAGCCTCTCTTCATCCTAGGGTACACAGGGAGGAATGGAGAAGAGAGCAACATGGGTTGCATGGCTTATGGGGGAGGAAAGGGCTCTGGTTCCCTTCATTAGGCACATCTGAGAATGACAGTTTAAAAGAAATGCATGCTGAGTGTGGCAGCTGCTGGGAACAAACATGAGTTTACCTTGTGTTGAATGTACTTATCTGTGTTCCTGGCATCCTCCCAACCTCCCATGTTGACCTATTGCCATGCCTTCACATCTGGAATTCTTGCTCCTGCCCTGCCAGATTGATGACCTAATTTTGTCTTGATTGGACTTATAGTTTTAGTTTTTGTTGACTGTATTTTGGACTTGATTCTCTGCAGCCAAAGGCTGTTCGTGGGAGAGTATTTCTCCAGCCAAAAGGTAACCAGGAGATTGGGTGTGTGTTTGTGTGTGTGTGTGGAATTGGAGCTAATAAAGGGATTCTTACAGATTATCTGACTGCGTTGCCTTTGTGCAATGCCCAAGGTCATCACACTTAGCAACAGAATTTTGGGGCTTGATTGTGGTCATAAGTCGGAGAGTATCAGTGATGAGTTTCAAATTTTTTTACTACCAGTCCTGTGGGCATGGCTTGGTGAGCATGGTAAGAGAAGGTTACTACAAAATCTCATTCCCTCCCCACCCCGCTAACTTGCTTTCCAGCTCCATTCTCCTGTGCAAGGCAACTAAAGGAGACCCAGGTGATCAGCTGGGACTCAATGGGAGGCAGAGAATAGATGGGGGTGGGGCCAGGCACAGGTGGTATTGGCCAGTTCTCCAAACTACTCGAAATGTCTGCTACCCAGAACCAGCTAAATACCACCTCTGGGGAGTACCTGTCTCTTTTGGACCTCATGCTATTGATTTGAGGATCTTGTCTGGCAGGAAACCAACACGCTGCATTTTCAAAAGTCAGGCCAGCAAAAACGGAATATGGAAACTCAGCTGCTAAAATGGACACCGGCCGACTGTGCCTGGATCATAACAACTGGATCTCAAGAGATCCCATCCCAAAGAGCATGTTGAATGACAGATTTGGTAACATCCCCATCAAAGGTGCCCTCAGGCCATTGCTCTCCTTGGCCATATTTGTTCCAGATCTCCTGGGTTCCGGAGAAAACGCTGGAAGGTTGGCTTGTAATTTACTCAGGAGATTAGTCACGTCGCTGGTCGACGCGCCAGTTTTCCCTCAATTAATTAAGAATTGATTTTACACTAAGCATGACTAATTGCCATTATTTTTAATGCCTCTTTTTGGAATTAAAAGCTGCGGGGAGGTATTTGTTTGGCTGGTGGCTAGAAGGCTTAGAAAATAGAATCGGGATGAAAATCATACCTGCTGTGCAGCATCGATCGGATTTTATCACAGATTAACTGAGTTGGAAGGGACCTTGCAGGCCATCTAGCCCAACCCCCCCAGGAGACCCTACACCATTTCTAACAAATGGCAGATACAGATACAGATTAACAGAGTTGGGAGGGATCTTGTAGGTCATCTAGTCCAACCCCGCCCTCCAAGCAGTCCAATCTCTTCTTGAAAGCCTCCAGGGATGAAGCTCCCACAACTCCTGAAGGCAACTTCTGTTCCATGGGTTCATTGTTCTCACAGTCAGAAAATTCCTCCTTATTTCCAGGTCGAATCTCTCCTTGGTCAATTTCCATCCATTATTCCTTGTCTGGCCTTCGGGTGCTTTGGAAAACAGTTTGACCCCTTTCCTCTGTGTGGCAGCCCCTCAAATATTGGAAGATGCTCTCCTCTCTGCCCTGGTCCTTCTGTTCCCTAGAGTAGCCAGGCCCGGTTCCTGCAACTGTTCTTCATGTTTTAGTCTCCAGTCCCTTAATCATCCTGGTTGCTCTTCTCTGCACTCTTTGTAGAGTCTCAACATCTTTTTTTATAATGTGGTGACCAAAACTGGATGCAGAGCTGTAGGTGTGGTCTTACTAAGGCTTTATAGAGTGGGATTAGTACCTCCCTTGATCTTGATTGTGTCCCTCTGTTCATGCAATTGAGGATTGTGTTGGCTTTTTTGTCTGTCGCCGCACACTGTTAAGCTCTTATTTAATTGGTTGTCCACTAACACTCCAAGATCCCTCTCATAGTTACTGCTATTAAGCCTGGTTTCACCCAGTCTATGTTATTAGTATCCTAACCATTTTTGCATTTCTCTGCGCATTTCTTTTTATAAGGGTGCTACCTGATGGATAAGATTTTCCCTGCCTTTATTGTGGGGGAGAGGCCTTCTCACACACACCCACACCCCATGTGATAGTCAATCTTCTCTTCTGGAGTTAAGTATCTTCTTCAGTGCTCAAAGATGATATTTGAAGCACACAAATATTACAGTTGCAAGGAATGCAAATCTGTGTATCCAACCAACTGGTTGATCTCAGCGAGCAGGACAAGAAAAGGTATATATGGATAACACGATCAGATAGCATGACACAGAAAAGAAATCCTGCATGCAAAAGATTAAGCTCCAGACATTGCTTCTTCAGAAATCCTTTTCTGCTAGTGTGGAATGTTGCTCGGATCTGTAAGTCCTTAAAATCCTGTTTTGAAACTGGAAACCAGCAAGAATTTCTGCCTTCTTTGGTCTTGGGGGGGATTAGGAAATTGTAGCAGACTCAGAAGCTCACTGATGCTGACGACAGAACCCATAAAACCATAATAAAATCACCATAATGTGGAGCGATAGAATTCCAAGGAGATACTCAATTATAATATCTATCCTATTGCAATTCTATGGCTCCATATTAGGGTGGTTTTATCATGGTTTTATCTTATTGTAATATATTATGTCCTATATTGTATGGCCACATATTATACACACACACACACACACACACACACACACAGATGAACACAATACTGAAGCCTGATGATAGCAGATGAGATTCTGCTGAAACGTTGCTACAACTTTAAAAGCACAACTACAATGACGTGGGATNCGTTGCTACAACTTTAAAAGCACAACTACAATGACGTGGGATAATACCCGAACAAAGCTGAACAGCATACATGTAAGTACCTGTGAAAACTTAAGGATATATATATGTATACATATATATATGTACATACATTGTACATATATGTATTTTATATGTGTATATATGTGTGTATGTGTGTGTATCATCTATCATATCTCTCTATCATCTCTCTCTCCCTGTCTATCTACTATCTGTATGTCTATCTATCATCTATCTCATCTATGTGTCTATCGATCATCTATCTATCCATGTATCATCTATATGTATCATCTATCATCTATCTATGTATCTATCTATCATCTATCTATATATCCACACACACACTGATGCTTTATTTTGCCATACGCTAGGTAAATAAATATACTACACAACTTTTGAATTCATGTCGATTTCTTGAACGGGGCCCTCCTTTAGCTGACTCCACATAACACCTTAAACTACAAATCTTGGCTTATCTATCCCAGACTGGTCTGGATTTGTTCTGCTCTCTCTAGACCAGGGGTCAGCAACCCACAGCTCTGGAACCGCATGTGGTTTTTTCATCCCTCTGTGACAGCTCCCTGTCGCCGGTCAGCACAATTTTGAGAGGAGCTTCCAGTTGTGGGGGAAAGCACAGCATGCCAGGAGCAGACTTTATGGCAAGGGGCGTGATTTCTGGCCGGCTCCACAATTGATAGGGCTTTCATTTAGAACAGGTAGAGGAAAAAGGATGCTGTGCTAGGAGAAGGCTCTATGGTGAGGGGAACCAGACTTCTGGTCGGCTCCAGAATTGTACGGGGGCTTCCAGGACCTTTGTGGCTCCCAGTGTTTTCTTTTCTGTGGGAAACAGGTTCAAATGGCTCTTTGATTGTTTAAAGTTGCCAACCCTGTTCTGACCAGGGCTTCCCGAGACTATAATTAAGCACACGCTTCGTTAAAACAACTCTTGTTTTATTTCAATGCTGGGAATTATATTCATTCCCAGCCAGGAATGAGTCCCAAACAGTCCCTTGAGATAAGCACCCACCTTTATCTCCTTTGAATTGCTGCCAACAACTAGAGTGCCAAATGAATTATAAAAACCCAACTGAAGTACAAAGTTCCACACACCCCCCCACCCCTGAAGCTTAAAGGATTAATCCAAACAGAACGAACGATTTTGCTTCCTGCAAAGTTTCTCTACCTGCAACCCTCCTTTATACCTTATTGGAGGGGCAAATCACCTCCCAGCCTTACTTCCCAAGTTGCCCCTTTTGTCTCAGCTGTTTTCCTTCTAACATTCTAGTGCCACATGGCACTGGGAACAGGGCTCCCTTGTTCTCTGCCCTCACTGCTGCCAGACTCCGGCAGGCTTCTGCGACGTCAGCACCCCACTCCCAGATGGTCCATCGGATGGCAGGACCCGCATCTAAATCCCTCTTCCAGATTCCAGCGTAGAAAAAATTACAAACCAACTTCTTTGTCCTGCATCACCTGTTAAAGTTCATGGAATCAATTATTAACCTCCACTTAGAGACAAACAACCCTACTCTCTAATAAACAATTTTGGTTTCAGAAAAAAAACATTCTGCAATCTGCAACTCTTAGCCAGCAAAAACATATGGACTAACACAACTGGATCAGGGCAAAAGCAATAGACGCAATCTCCACTAGACTTCTGTAAAGCCTTTGATTCAGTGCGTTCACGCACAAACGTCTCCTAAAACTTAAAATCTTATTGTGGTATCTCTGACACCTGCAAAACTGGATAGGAAGCATCCTGTTCAAACAAGACAACAAATGGGCAAAACTGGGAGCGTCCTATCAAATTATGTAACCTGTCAATAGTGGTGTCCCCCAATAGTGGTGTCCCCAAGGCAGGACCAACTCTCTTCATACTCGTACATTAAAAATACCTCTGTGATCATATCCAAGAGCAGCTGCGTTCTCTCTGGCGATTATGTAAAGCTATTCAACACACCAACAATATTGCTACCCTTCAAAAGACCTCGACTATGTTTCAGAATTGGTCCAAACAAATGGGGCCAACTTCAAATCTCAACAAATAAATGCTCTGTCTTTCATATTTGGCCAAAAAAAAATCAGAAATAAATACAAGCTGAATAGTCAAGACCTTGCTGATGATCCGACTCTTGTCAAGGCGATCTTGCGAGTACTCATCCTCTAAGACCTAAGTGCTAGAGCCCAACTGGTAACTATAGAGCAAAAAAAAGGCATTAAGAGTTATTAACCTAACCTTACAAGCTTTTTCTCTGGTAATATCACAGCTACTAACTAAAGCATACAAAACATTTGCCGACCAATACTCGGAATAACAGCTCATCAGTCTGGAAACCTCATTACTTTATCTGATTACTAACCAACAGTTGAGAAAGTCCAAGAAATATTTCACAAGAAGAGTTCTCCATCCTCTACTCGTTGCAAAGCACCTTTCTGCCACCAGAAAACTCGAAATTTCTAGACCTTAGAAGACCTTGAATTATGCCACCTTCGGTCCAATCTAAAGTATTGTATAAAAATTATAGTATTGCAATGTCCTTCCTGTCAGTGAATTCCTTTCAGCTTCAACCCATAACAACAACAAGAGCAAACAACAGATACAACTAAAGTTAAACCGCCACCAAACTTTTTTTGATTTGCAGGAAAATACAACTTCAGCCACAGAGGGGTCAATGGTCTGGAATCCTTCTCCCTGATTCTGTGGTTTCTTCCCCAAACCCCCAAAACTTTAACCTTAGACTGTCTACTATTGATCTCACCCCTTTCCTAAGAGGTCTGTCGGGGGCGTGCATAAGCGCACCAACATGCCTACTGTCCCTGTCCTATTGTTTCTTTTTTTATTTTTCTTATACGTATCCATTTCCTGTATTGATAACTATGTTTATACTTATGCCTGTTATCTTATAATCGCTTGACAAAATAAAATAAATAAAATTCTCCCGGATTTCAGATGGGATTTATTTATTTATTTATTTGCCTCCCAGCTCGACTCCATCAACCATGAGGCCTGAATGGGAGAGTCTCCCCATTCTTCTCCCACAGACTCATCCCGGAAGCCTTCATGGAGCAATCTTGGCTTGAGCAGAAGGTTGGGAAAAGAAAGGAGAGGTTGGACCTGGCAGGCTTCCAAAGCCAGGCAGAGCTTTGGCTGCTTAAACACCAAATGTGCACCCCTCCCTCAACCATCCTTGCCCCAATCTCTTCCAGCTGGGCCCACAGTTCTTCTTCTTGTTGTTGTTTTTTGGCATGTGTAGCTTGGCCCAATTTGCATAATTGCAGGCTTCCATTCATTCCATTTCCCCAGCCATGGCAGTCAAAGAATTAATTACTCCAAGGATGGGGGTTGGGGGGAGGGTTTGCAGGATCTCCAGATTAGAAAACAAGAAAGAGTTTCACAACTCGAAATCTGGAGAGATTTTTCCTTCTCACCGACGCTGACCGCTCCCAAGCTTGTCAAATCATCCAGGGCACCCTCATGGACCAGTGCTTTCCAAAGGAATAACAGAATAACAGAGAGTTGGGAGGGACCTTGTAGATCATCTAGTCCAACCCCCTGCCCAAGCAGGAGACCCTACACCATTTCTAACAGATGGCATTCCAGTCACTTCTTGAAAGCTTCCAATGATGAAGCTCCCCCAACTTTTGAAGGCAAGTCATTCCATTGAATAGAGATTAACAGAGTTGGAAGGAACCTTGGAGGTCATCTAGCCCAACCCCCTGCCCAAGCAGGAGATCCTACACCATTTCTGACAGACGGCCGAGTCTCTTCTTGAAAGCTTCCAGGGATGAAGCTTGCACAACTTCTGAAGGCAACTTCTGTTCCATTGAATATAGAATAACAGAGTTGGAAGGGAGCTTGGAGGTCATCTAGCCCAGCCCCCCACCCAAGCAGGAGACCCTACACCATTTCACCCAGTCTCTTCTTGAAAGCTTCTGGTGATTGAAACTCCCGTTACTTTTAAAGGCAACTTCTGTTCCATGGGTTGATTGTTCTGATGGTCAAAAAATTTCTCCTTATTTCTAGGTTGAATCTCTGCTTGGTCAGTTTCCATAGAGAAACAAAGTTACCCAACCACAAATAATGAACAGTATGACAAAAAAGTAAGTGTTGGGGTTGGAATGATTTATTGAGACAGCGAGCATGCCCTTCTTGGCTGTTGAAGTTTCTTTGAGTTTTGAAGAGAACGTATTTGAGCTTCTCAGGTTGACTTCTGGCAGGGAAGGATAATTTGTTTGCTTGTTTTGCAGCCAAAGATCTTCTGAGGTCCAAAGATGTGTCCATTTATGGATTTCGGTAGGGAGATGTTTTGGAGCTTTAGAACTTTGGAAGGGAGGGTGTTGAAGAAGGTTGAAATGCACAGCATAACTATCATCCTTGAAAGCCATTTTTTTACTTGGAAGCTTTGAGGCTGCCACATTCAGGGCCTGGGAATTTGGGTGGGGGGATTTCATAGTGAAATAGAAGATAAGACTCAACAGCATTCTTTCTCAGAGAGTCAAGGACATGTCGCCCTGCACCTGGAGTGGAGGGACTGGAGGTCTGTCTCCAATTGGGACAAAGATTGGATTGGGCCATGTGATGGACTGGTGGGTGCAGCAGATGGATCATTGATTTCTCTTTTTGGAAGGGAAAACCCGGAATTCTCAGATTTGGGTTTTCCCAGATGTGCCAGTATGACAACTACTCTTCACTACTATAGGTTCTTGGACAAAAATCCTTCATTTCCTCCTTCTTTTTTCTTCCTTGCCTCTTATCCTTCTCTTTTCTTCTTTCTTACTTTTCTTGCTTTCTTCTTTCTCTTTTCTTCTTTCTCCTTTCCTCTCCTCCTTCTCTCCTCCTTCTCCCCTCCTCTCCCCTTTTCTTCTCTGCTTTTCCTCCTTCTCTCCTTCTCCTTCTCCTCCTCTCCTTCTCCTTTCCTCTTCTTCCTCCTACACCTCCTCCTCTCCTTTTCCTTCTCTCCTCTCCTTCTCTCTCCTCCTCCTCCTCCTCTCGCAGGGATCAAACCAGGAAATTTGGTTTTCCCAAGCTGTTCTGTATGAGTAAATAAAGCTTCGTTTTGATTCCAAATGCATCAAATCTTTATTTGTCAAAGAGCCAGCTCCCTGTACCATTTTCTGACTTTGATGGCATGCTTTTCTCTTTAATAATACAAAGCGTGCCATATGAAAAAAAATTGTGCTCGCTTCCTTCCCACACTCAGCACGATGCCTTTGGTTGCTTCCTTTCTGGAGAAGTTGCACTTTCTGCAAAGCTTCAGGCTGGTCGCATTGAGAAAGCCCGATCAGCAACAGGCTCCATTGTGTGATTGTATCCTCTGTTGACCTTTGATTTGAGGACATTGATTCCCCGAGGGACAGTCTCTTAAGTGGCTCTTGTGTACATCACAGTAGGCATCTTTGCCATGTGCCGAAAACACAAGCCTGGACCGTCCTTTCCTTCCCTGCTTTTCAAGCTGCATCAGATGACCTCTTAGCATCTCTCTCTGTGTGGATTTCCAAAGCTTCTCCCTCTGTGTGCTTTAATCTCTTCTTTCCAGTCATTCTTTCAGTTCATTTTCAACAATTCTTTCCTGTGCAAACATAGACACCACTTCCCAAAGTTCTACCCACCATCCATGCAGGACAATTTCAGGCCCTGATCCAGGCATGTCAAGTGACTCACAACCCTTGGCAGATAATTTCAGGAGACTGTGAGGTCCTTGGTGCTCTCTGACTTTGGTTGTTGTTTTTGTTGTTGTTGTTTTGCAAATGTTTCATTACCCAACTATATAGCATCATCAATGCAGGAAGAGAGAGGAGGAGGAGAGGGAGGGAGGAGGACTGTGGGGTCCTTGGTAAGTTTGGCGATCTTCTTGCAGGCATTTCATGACCCAACTAGGTTACATCATCAGTGTTAGATGGGAATGGGCTGTGGAGAGGAGGAGGAGGAGACCCATGGGTCTGGGTACTCTCTAAGCTTGGTGGTTTTCTTGCAGATGTTTTTTATCACTAGGTAACATCATGAGTACTAGAAGGGAGTGAGGGTTTGTGGAATAGAGGAAAGTGAGTGAGTGAGTAAGTGAGTGAGAGAGAGAGAAAGAGAGAGAGAGGAGGAGGACTATGGGGTTCTTGGTGAGTTTGATGGTTTTCTTGCAGATGTTTCTTGACCCAACCAGGCAACATGATTGGTGCTAGAAGGGAGGGGGGCTGTTCTCTGTTTATATACTATTGACTTGTCCTGCCAATGTTGGTGGACGTGTTTTCTTCTTGGTAGTTACTTGATTGCACCATTGTGTCCTGTTTGAGTATTTGTCGGAGTTGATAGTTCCTTGATAGGGGTATTGTTTCATGCTTGATTGTTGGTCTGATATTATATAGGGCAGGCCAGTTGTATATAAATAGAGAGCAAACCCCACTCCCTTCTGGCACTGATGATGTTCCTTAGTTGGGTCACGAAATGCCTGCAAGAAAATCACCAAGCCCAAGAGAGCACCAAGGACCCCACAGTTTAACCCTGAGCTAGAAATATTATTCTCTCTTGGTCATTTCAAGAGTTCTCTGCAAGCCAGCCAGCCAGCCAGCCATTCATTTGTGATTTGTTTCATAAAATCGTAGTTCCCTTTTCCCTTCCAGATTTTCCTCCCTCTCTCGTTTTTAAAACAGGTCAAATTTCTGTTTGGCTTTGCTTTGTGTTTCTTTTTCCCTCTTTCCTTCAAACAAGGGGCAGTGTGAAACTTTTGTGATCCTGCCATGCTGTAAGAAAGAGCTTCCTCCTGGGAAGGCTGGAATTTATATCTCCTCACTTGTCACGGCTTTGAAAGGAGAAGGCCCTTCTTTGTTTCTGATCAAACCAGACATTTGAAACACCACCCACTGTCCTAACATTGCTTTGAGCTTCAGCCCATTGGCTCCTTTTGCCTGCTGAGAAAATCCATCTGGGGTTTGATCGGAGGCCTTTCCAAGCCTCTGTATGCAGGAGGAGAACATCAGAGGGAAAGATCAGTTGATGAAGGAAAAAAAAAAAGAAAGATATGAACAGTGATGGGTTAAAAATGTTTTACTACTGGTTCTGTGGGCGTGGCTTGGTGGCGTGGCAGGGAAAGGTTCCTGCAAAATCCCCATTCCCTCCCACTCCACTAACCTGCTTTCCAGCTCTGTTCTTCTGTGCAGGGCAACCAAAGGAGACCCAGTGTCAACTTTGGAAGCCATATTGAGATTCGATGCTTCCATGGTGCCACAAGCCTGAGAAAGTGAGAGTGGGGGATTCAAATGAGCAGCTCTAAGTAGACCTTGTTAGTTCAAGGTCATTGAGTATGGCGCAGGATGAAATAAGGATCTAACTTTCGGACGGATCGTGATTGGGCCATGTGATGTGATGACAGCGAAGGGGGGATGGATTTGTAGTTTGGGAAATTGCAAGGAAGCCCGAAAACTTTCAGATTCAGGATTCCACAGATGTGCCAGTTTACTATCCAAATAAAGGTCTGTCTTGGAGTTATTGACTGGAATGGAGGTTTGCTGGAATGTAGACACCCAGCCGATCAGCTGGGACTCAATGGGAGGCAGAGAAGAGATGGGGTTGGCGGGGCCAGTCTGAGGTGGGATTTGCCGGTTCTCCAAACTACTCAAAATTTCCGCTCCCGGTTCTCCAGAACCGGTCAGAACCTGCTGAATACCATCTCTGGCATTGAAAGGAGAAAATTACACCACCAAATTGAATCTGATTACATCCCTTGGAACATGGACAGCTCCAGAACTCAGAATGAGACAACTCATGCGGCCCATTCGCTGTGGGACAAGTCAGCATGATCACTGTGCTCCAAACCCCTTCCTCTCTTAATATTACTAGGGCGACCATGTGCCTCTTCCTTCCTTTCTTAGTCTTATTTAAATGATTGGGATTTTATTCACAATAATATTAGGATTAATAAGATTACTAACAACATTAAGAGAGGAATGGGCCTGCGGTACAGTTATCTCATGTTGAGTTGTCCCATTGTGAACAGAATAGAATAATAACAAATTTGGAAAGGACCTTGAAAGTTAACTAGTCCAACCCCTCCTCCCCCACCCAAGCTCCCACAACTTCTGAAGGCAAGTCATTCCATTAAATATAGAATAACACAGTTGGAAGGGACCTTGTAAGCCATCTAGTCCAACCCCCTGCTGAAGCAGGAGACCTTACACCATTTCTGACAGAAGACAGTCCAGTCTCTTTTTGAAAGCCTCCAGTTATGAAGCTCCCACAACTTCTGAAGGCAACGTCTGTCCTATTGGTGGATTGTTACTGTCAGAAAATTCCTCCTTATTTCCAGATTGAATTTCTCCTAGTTCAGTTTCCATCCATTGTTCCTTGTCTGGCCTTCGGGTGCCTTGGAAGTAGCTTGAGCCCCCCTCCTCTGTGTGGCAGCCCCTCAAATATTGGAAGACTGCTGTCTTGTCTCTCCTGGTCCTTCTCTAAACTAGCCAAACCCAGTTCCTGCAACCATTCATTGTAGGTATTAATCTCCAGTCCCCTCATCATCCTGGTTGCTCTTCTTTGCACTCTTTCTAGAGTCTCAGCATCTTTTTTACAGTGTGGTGCATTGTCCCTCAGCGAATTGACCATGGCGAGGTGTCCTAAACTCCCAGAAATTGATCTGTATGACCTGCTCTTTCTTGGGTTACTAAAGGAGCTGGGAGCAAGCAATGACACCTTCTTCATCCATACTTCCATGTCTGGTGCTCTGATCTGTTTGTCTCCTGGCTGGTCTGTGCACCTGTTGCACTAATCTGATGGAGGACAGTTTATGGCAGAAGATTATCTAAGTAGCTTTGGATGTGGCAGGCTGAAAAACACTATCTTGTTCTTTGCTTCAAACAGCAAAATTCTGGTCAGACAAACTGTCGGTAAACAACATTCTAATTAAGGAAGTACCAGGAATACTGATAGGGAAAGCTACCATATAAAAACAGAGAGCAAGTTCCATCCCTTTCCACCCCTGATGATGTTACCTAGCTTGGTAATGAAACATCTGCAAGAAAAAAACAAACTCAGAGAGCACCAAAGAACCCATAGTTCTCCTTCTCCTCCTCCTCCTCCTCCTCCTCACAAATCCCACTCTCTTTTAACACTGATGATGTGACCCAGTCAGGTTATGAAACACCTGTAAGAAAACAACCAAGCTCAGAGAGCACCAAGGATCCCAAAGTTCAACCCTGTGCCACAAATATCCTCATGTATTGATTCAGCTAATCCTATCTGTCCACAAATTTGAAGTTTTTGACATCTTCAAGTTGCCAGCGTTGAGAAACATTGCCCCAATTTATCAGGTGATGGGTTTGATCTGGGATTTGCATGCAGGGTAAAGCCTTTAAAACCTTGTGGTTTTAAACCAAGGCTTGGCATTTAGCAGCGTGCATGAACCCAATGCTACATGCCTTATTCAATAAACCCCAATTAAGCAAATGCTGGCTTATATGCATACAGGCATTCCTCTCCAGAATGCATGGTTTAGGAAAACATGTCCTTCATTTTCTGGTCTTCCCTTTCCATGCTTGGATGGAGCAACATCTGCAGCAGGTGATACTGAGGTCAGCCAACTACACGTCTGAGCAGATGTTGAGTAACATATTGCTTCCTCTCCTCGGAGAGAAAAGAGTTCAGAGGCCTGGAGGATGATGGGAACTCTGGAAGGATGCCAAATTAGAGAGAGGAAGGGAAAGCAGATAGATGATTATGCAGTCCAAGCCAAGCACTAAATCTACTGAAGTGAAGTTCCACTGTAGGTATTATTTGATGCTTTGGAAACACAAGATTAAGAAATTTTAGAAGCACTGTGTTTATTTCTAGTGGCCAAAAAAATAATAATAATCAGGATGAATTGAGCAGCACCTATTTATGCTAGCATCAGTTTTCATGAGCTACAGCTCACTTTTTTATTTATTATATAAACAGAGTTGGAAGGGACCCTATAAGTCATCTAGTCCAACTCTCCCCCCAAGCAGAGGACCCTATACCATTTCTGACAGGTGGGAGTCCAGTCTCTTCTTGAAAGTCTCAAGAGATGACGCTCCCACAACTTCCGAGGGCAGAAAATTTATCCTTATTTCCAGGTTGAATCTCTCCTTGTTCAATGTCCATCCATTATTCCTTGTCTGACCTTCAGGGGCTTTGGAAAATGGCTTGATCCCCTCCTCCTCAAATGGCAGCCCCTCAAATACTGGAAGACTACTATCCTGTCTCCCCTGGTCCTTCTCTTCACTAGACTAGCCATGCCCACTTTCCTGCAACTGTTTATTGTATGTTTTAGCCTCCTAATCATCCTGGTTGCTCTTCATCAGATATATCTTCATCAGATTCACTTCATCAGATATATCTTGGATAGTCTTCATATAACAATTACAATTGGAACCTGCCACTCAGTTCTCAAGCAAAGAAGTCACTAAGTGAATCTGCAACTGTGTCTATGTTCTTTGTTCAGCTTTCATTTGCTTTACAGGCTTTTCTTGAAATTGCAAAATATTGCACTTAGGGAAGAAGCTCTGCTTGATGTCAACCAAGAATAGTGTTCCATCAAGCTGCAGCAGAAGGAGATTTTAGAAGTAAGATCAGTCCTTTTTTGGAGGGAGAGAACCTGATTTGTGTCTCTCAACTTCTCCAGTTTTCTCTTTCCAGAAATCCAAGATGAAGAGAGACCAAAAAGAAAGCAGCGAAGCTAAGAATTAATTCTGAAAGTTCAATGCCATCCCGTTGTCCCGGCAAGGTGGTGTTCAACTTTCAGGATTCATTCCTGGCTTCACTGCTTTCCTCTTGTCTCTTTTCATTTTAGTTTTTTTTTTCTTTTTGTAAAATTATGGTGGTGATTGTGGCCATCTGAATCACCATTGTTTGTTTCCCTTTTACTAACAATTGGAGCCAAAAGCACTCTGAACAACTAGCTAAATCCATGAAAGGATTCAGCCTGACTGTCTGTAACAAACAGAGCAGTTTTGTACAAAGGGTGCCAAACTACAGAGATGAAAAACATCTGCTACAGAGGCACCTGTCTGCATGACTACTTCAAATGATATGATTTGGAACAGGCTCACTCAGTAGGCAGGAAAGTGGGACACCATTGTGTTCTTGCAATGTCCGTTTCAGAGATTTACTGCCTAGAAAGAGTGCAGAGAAAAGCAATGAAAATGTTGAGACTCTAGAACAAGGATCTTCAAACTTGGCAAGTTTAAGACTTGTAAACTTCAACTCCCAGAATTCCTGAGCTAACATGACTGGAGGAGGAATTCTGGGAGTTGAAATCCACAAGTTTTAAAGCTGTCAAGTTTGAAGACCCTTGTTCTAGAAAGAGTGCAGAGAAGAGCAACCAGGATGATGAGGGGACTGGAGGCTGAAACATACAATGGATGGTTTCAGGAACTGGGCCTGGCTGGTCTAGTGAAGAGAAGGACCAGGGGAGACAGGAGAGCATTGCTCCAATATTTGAGGAGAGAGAGAGAGGGTCAAGTTGTTTTCCAAAGCACCCAAAGGCCAAATAAGGAATAATGAATGGAAATTGGATAAGGAGAGATTCAACCTAGAAATAAGGAGAAATTTTCTGACAGGGAGAGCTATCAACCGATGGAACAGAAGTTGCCTTCAGAAGTTGTGGGAGCTTCATCACTGGAGGCTTTCAAGGGGAGACTGGACTGATATTTGTTGGGGATGATGTAGGTCTTGTCCTTGGGCTGTACTAGATGACCTACAAGGTCTCTTCCAATTCTGTTAATCTGTTAATGATAAGGGCTCTGCAGGCTAAATCTCATGATAAATGTCTAAGGGAACTAGGTACATTTAGCCTAAGGAAGAGAAGACTTAGGGGAGACATAATAGCAGTCTCCCAATATTTGCACAGCTTTCACATGGAAGAGCAAGGTCAGTTTGTTCTCCAAAACCCCTGAGGACAGAACAAGAAGCAATAGGTCCAAGATCATTAAAGAGAGATTCAACCTAGAATTAAGGAGAAATTTCCTCACGGTGAGAACAATTAATTAATGTTAACAGCTTGCCTCCTGGAATTGTGGGTGCTCCATCACTGGAGGTTTTTCAAGGTTTTTTTTTTTTCAACTATTTGCCTGGAATGGTATAAGGTCTCCTGCCATGGGCAGGGGCGAGTCAGACTAGAAGACCTCCACGGTCCCTTCCAACTCTAGGATTCTATGATTTTCCAGTAAGAAGCCAAATGAACTGCAACCCTCTCTTTTCTTCAACTTTGACTTTAGCTGCCATGGTAGCTTCTCGGGTTTTGATGGTCCTGCTTGCCATTTTCCTAGGATTTTAGGCTTGTCTGGGTTGGATTTTGACCCAGCAATCGGAACAACTCAGTGGGGGAAGGAGAACAAGAGATGAATGTGCTACATGGGGGAAAAATAGTGCATGGTGTTTGTTTAATATTCAGCGGGCTCCTCCTGCTGGCTATTTGGCAGAGCGGAGAGAACTTGGGAAGGGGGGGTATAAGCAACCAGGGAGGGCTTGTTTGTCAAGAGGAGAAGAATGGGGCAGGAGCAACTGAGAAGGCTGCTTGTAACTGTAGAATGTGTTTTTCTCTGTTCACCTGGATCCCTGAGTTTGGTGGCCTCATCAGAAAAGACAAGGAGGACTTTTCCTTCAAGTGAGAATAATTTACTGGCTTATATCAGAGACTAGCTGGATACCCATGCTTCTCTACGAAACTATATGGTCGGACTTACTTTTTGGGGAGGAAAATAAAGGGGGGGAGGGAATTTTGCCTCTGCATACCAGCATCCATCAGTATTCATCTGGCTAGCATCCTGTCAGTGTGTGTGAGAGTGGAGGTCTGTTTGGAAATTTGCTGTGTGAGCAAGAAGGAGACAGCAAGGAACCTGGGTGTGGCGGAGCTCAACTGTTCTGGACTAAAGCTACTTGGGGCTCTGAAACTGAAACTCCTTTCCTCTGCTTGTGTTTTGCATTTGGAAGGGATTTCTTTTCAGGTGGGGAGGGAGAGTAGAACTCCTTAGCATCAGAGCGCGATAATAATAATAATAATAATAATAATAATAATAATAATAATAATAATAATAATAATAATAATAATAATAATAATAATAATATAGGAAATACTAATAGCTCTGATGGTCATTTTGAAAAATCCTTTCTTAGCGAGCACTTAGAAGCCAGGAGGAACATATGGACCAAATTGCAATTTTGTAGGTTTTACGGTTTTCAAGTTGCCTCTTGAAAAGCATCTTCGAGACAACCATGACCTGGATGATGAAAAATCTTCACAGACATTCTGGTGCTCAGCAGAGTTCTGAATGTGGGATTAGTACCTTCTTTCCTCCTGGATTTTATTTTGTATGCTGCAAAATGTTTTGTCCTCTGACTATGGAAAGATGAGGTGGTGAATTTACCAGACAGGAGACATCAAAGGAATTCTTTGGCAACTCTGGCACCCAGGAAGGTATTGCACATGGTTACAACCTAATAACAAAGCTCTTCCCTGCCTACCTTCAACTTACATAGCTGCCGCTGCAATAAATAGTAACAGATACTTTGGCCCTGAGCAAGTCTGCTTTTGATTCAGTCTTGAACCAGCAAGCTATGAAATGAATTCACTGTTGGCGACCGTGAAAAGAAAAATTCCAGAAAGCACAACTTTGAAAATACAAAATAAATGACTACCTTCTGTTCAATGACTGAAAGAAGAGAATAAGACCCTCTCCTCCTCCATCCCTACTGAAATTCTTTCTCTGTTTGGTCTGGTTTGCTTTACATTATTTCCAACTGGAAGAGAAGAAATTGACTCAGATCTCCCCATTGCTTGAAACCACAAGTAAGATTCCTCTGGATTTGACACTTTTCATCTTTTACTTTGTAGGAATGTGGCTGGTTGGCAGGCTACTCTGTGCTTAATGTGGTTACCAAATCAATCCATTACTGGATCTTTCTCATCTTTCTCCCTGTAGATGGATTCTTAATCACACTAAGCCACAAAACCAATAGGAACCTAACCAAGCTTAGCACAATGGTGCCTCTAAGTTCCTTCCCTGATCTGTTGTGCACATTAGATGATTCAATATGATGAGAACTGGAAATTCTCAAAGAATTCATCGCTATGACAATGCCAGAATTGTGCTGGCGCCACATTCCAAAGAGCTGCTATTCTGAAGTCCAGTTTGAGCTGAGAATGGGCAATGCTATTCTCCAAAGCACTGAAGGCCAAACAAGGAATAATGGATGGAAACTGATCAAAGAGAGATTCAACCTGGAAATAAGAAGGAATTTTCTGACAGTGAGAACAATCAACCCATGGAAGAGAAGTTGCCTTCAGAAATTGGGGGCGCTTCATCCCTGGAAGCTTTTCAAGAAGAGACTGGACTGCCATCTATCAAAAAGGGTCTCCTGCTTGGGTGGGGGGTTGGATTAGATGACCTACGAAATTCGTTCCAACTCTGTTAATCTAAATCTATCTTAGATTATCAAAGACCTGGAGACTAAAACATATGAATGGTTGCAGGAATTGGTCTAGTGAAGAGAAGGACCAGGGGAGACAGGATAGCAGTCTTCCAATATTTGAGGGACTGCCACAGAGAGGAGTGGGTGGGGTCAAGCTATTTTCTAAAGCCCCTCTCTCCGGGGTGGGATTCTACCAGTTCGCACCCATTCACTAGAACCAGTTGTTAACATTCTAAGCAGTTCAGAGAACCAGTTGCTAGAAGAAATTACTGGCCTAATCCTGTAAGGAAGGCAGGAAGGAAACATTCTGGTGTTGCTTAAAGAAACTGCCTCCCTGTTAACCTTTATTACATTGTTGGCAGGACTAGACTTCCTGTCTCTGGAACTTCTCTGGAGTTTTTTCCCCTCTTTTGCTGGTACTTTGCTTGTGTGGAGTGACCATTCAAAGTTACAACGGCTCTGAAAAAAGTGACTTATGACCATTTTTCACACTTAGGACTGTTGCAGCATCCCCACAGTCACGAGAGGCCAGGCGAGGAGATGTGCCTTGATGTGAGTTGGCTACACCCAGCCAATAACATGACCATAAGTCATGTCCACCCAGTCACATGACCACCAAGCCACTCCCATCACCTAAGCCATGCCCACAGAACCGGTTGTTAAAAAATTTGAATCCCACCCCTGCCCCGAAGGCCAGACAAGGAACAATGGATGGAAACTGAATGAGGAGAGATTCAACCTGGAAATAAAGAGGAATTTTCTGACAGTGAGAACAATCAACCAATGGAACAGAAGTTGCCCTCGGAAGTTGTGGGAGTGTCATCCCTGGAAGCTTTCAAGAAGAGATTGGACTGCCATCTGTCAGAAATGATGTAGGGTTTCCTGCTTGGGTGGGGGTTTGGATTAGATGACCTTTAAGGTCCCTTCCAACTCCGGTAATCTGAGAAAAAAATATTAGAGGCCCATCAAAACTGGCTGCAGCTTTTCCTAGACTTCAGACAAAGGATTTGGCAGCATTGGTTAAAAAGAAAAATTAGGAGGAATTGCATCTTCCATCAGTGCTTTCTTATCAAAATACTAGAAATCTAAGCACGGCTGAAGCCAAAGCTGCTTCTGACTTCTCATAATCTCCACATCTCAAAGACCTGGTAAAAAATGTGCATCCCAGATCTGTCAACTGTTTTGCATTTGTAAGGATGGAATAGAATGCAAAGTTAACCCTGGGATGGAGGAAAGAATCTGTCCACTTAGGTTGCCTGCTGGTTTTAATTAGCTCCAACTTTATATGAGCTGAACTTCAGAGATCTATCCTGAGTTTGGGAAGGTCCCACTTTTCTGAAGTTTGGGGAAGGAGGGGGAGGAGGAGAAGGAGAATTTGTTTCTTCTGTGGGTTACATGGAGTGGATAATGGGAACCAGCTGAAGGATCTTGCTGTTGATGTCGGCTGGATCCCTGCCAAGAGAGAGGTGAAAGTTCGGACATAGCTCATGTTGCCAAAGTTTGCTCTCGGAGAAAAACTGAGGCATATGTCTCCCTGTGTGTGGGCATGCATATATGTCTGTTAAAAGTTTCTCGTTAAGGGCTTCTCTGTTGTCCACTGAAATGTTACAGTATTGGTTTGTTATACAAAAGATACAAGATTATGTTTTATGAACACTGAGAGCTTATGCACCAAAGACAAGTTGCTTGTGTGTGTTCAGTCATACTTGGCCAATAAAGAATTATATTTTAGTCTAGAATATAATTATTTTAGTCTAATTTAGCCTGGTCTCCTTCTCTCTTCTCTTCTCTTCTCTTCTCTTCTCTTCTCTTCTCTTCTCTTCTCTTCTCTTCTCTTCTCTTCTCTTCTCTTCTCTTCTCTTCTCTTCTCTTCTCTCCTCTCCCCTCCTCTCTTCTCCTCTCTTAGCCTCTCCTCTCCTATCTTATCCTATCCAGTTCTAGAGCCCAACAGAATCCTACATTTAAAAAAAATTGAAGAAATCCCATGAAAGTGAATAATTTAATGGAGGTTGGGGGTGGAGACACAACTCAATATTAGCATCCATCCCTGTCCCAAAGGTGCTTTTCAAGAAGCAACTGGATTGAAGAAGCTTCTTGGATGAGAAGCAAGATGTCTCCAAAGAAAAACCAGAAAGTCCAGTTGCCTCTTGAAAAAAACTCTTTTTGAGACAACCATCACCTGGATGATTGAGAATCTCCATAGACATCCTTCCCTATGTTAATTTTTTCCAGTGTCAAGTGTTGGGACAAACCAACCAAAGTGACATCCAAGCTGGATTTACAGAGAACAGGTCTACCAATAGCCAGTGACCATGGCTGTGGAATGGCTATGTCAGGTCCACCATTTTTCTCTGGTGTCCTGCCTTCATGCTGAGGGGAGAGGGGATGCATATTTTTGATTTTTCCTCTTATGCCTCAAGACTTCCCAGCCGATTTTGGCAGATTCCAAGGCCATTGTGCCCTGAGTGTGAACTGTTATCTGCCCAGCAACTCAGTGTTCTCAAAACATTTTCTGGCCTTGCATTGACTGCTGGTGGGCTGGTCAGAGGGGTTGGGATTGGGAAACTGAAAGAATTCCTTTATGCTTTGTGTGGGAACCTCAGATTCTGTCCCACTTTCTCTCAGTTTCTCTCAGTAAAAGTTCTTTTGATTCAATCCAATGGATTTGAGAATCTTGCTTTCCTGAGGGGTTGACTGGGGCAGGTTTGACATGCCACCAGCATCTTCTATGTTAAACAAATTTTAATTGGGGCATGGGGTGGGAGAAGAATTCATCATCTTCCATCCCTTTTGGAAGAGTCAGAATCATCTCTTGAAACAGGTTGCCCAAACATCACGATTCTTCTTAGCTTCTCAGTGTTCTTCTCAAGTCAGAAGTCATATCTGGAAAACATCGTGCCTTTGTATTCCCTGGGAATAATGCACTTGCTTCCAATTAATGCTTAGACTCTACTGGTGTGCCCCAGTCAATTGGTTTGAGAACTGTGGTGTCTCCGCTTGTTGCACAGAAAATAAGAGAGGAATGACTGATGACAGAGGACTCATTTTCTCTGGAGGAACTTTCCTGGATAACCAATAGCAATTCCAAGATGGCAGCCTGGGGTCACAGTCTCTGTTTCTAATTAAAATGAGTACTCTCTCTCTCTCACCCTCCCTCTCTTTCCTTTTAAGCTGCCTTCGAGCTATTAATTCTGTGGAGTAATCCATTAATGGCTATGGCCCTAATTGAAAGGAAACATAAAATGTGTTGCCATTAAGGAAAGAGAAAAAAAGAAGGAAGGAAGGAGTAACAGTATCAGATCTATCATTTCCTTGCTTCTTCTTGAAGTCCCTTCTTTAATTAGCTGGCCGAACACAAGGAAACAATGCTTGAAAAGAACAATCCTGACAGCAGAAAGACTGGAAGAAGGTGGCTCTAATTAAGAAAACATTTGCATTATTTTCAAACTCCACCATCACTGATGGAAAGGCATAACCTAATTCATTTGCATAAGCTTGGAACAATATTAAAAAAAAATACTTGAGAAGGAAAGAGTTATGAAGTGGCCGTTGGATGTCCTTAATTAATTATAGGTGGCATAGTATTGTTCCTGGTCACAAGGATGTAACTGAGATGCTTGAAAGCGGAAATGACAAGTGCAAGCAACCAGTTCCACATGTAAAAAGATTCAAGTTGGCTACTTTATTTTATATAGCCTATAGTACAAGTATCTCTTAAGGCTGCTCTCCTTCCCTTGGGAATAAACAGAGAAGGTTCCATGAAACTTGGGTGAGGCTCAGTCTTAGGCCTTTTGTGACTGCACAAAGACTCAATTCATGGCATGCTTGATTTCTTCTCCTTGCCCAGTTGGGAGTTTTCCAAGAACATCCAATGTCGAAGGAGTAGCAACTTGCTTATGGCATTTTTTTTCAAAGGGCTTCCATTACCTTCCAGCCATTGGTTCAGCTGATTGATTTGTCCTGTAGAGTATGGATTGGTTCATATGCAAGGAAGCAAGACTTTTGAAGTCTTTAATGCACAGATTGGCACCTTGCTGCTGGTTGATTTACATAATATATAGGATTTTAATTGTATCAGACAGGTCATTGTCATTTGATGTCATCGTCTTCTCCTTCTTCCTCTCCTCCTCCTCCATCATCTAGAAAAAGTGCAGAGAAGAGCAACAAAGATGATTAGGGGACTCGAGGATAAACCATAAAAAGAATGGTTGCTGGAAGTGGATATATCTAGTTTTATGAAAATAAGGAGTGGGGTGATATGAAATCAATGTTTTGATATCTCAGGGGCTGCCACAAAGAAGACAGTGGTCAAGCTATTCTCCAAAGCCCCTGAGGGCAAGACAAGAAGCAACGGATGGAAACTCATCAAGGAGGGAAGCAACTAAGGAGGAATTTCCTGACAGTGAGATCAATTAACTAGTGGCACAACTTGCCTCCAGAAGTTGTAGATGCTCCAACACTGGATGTTTTTAAGAAGAGATTAGATAACCATTTGTTTGAAGTGGTGTAGTGTTTCTTCTGCCTAAGCAGGGGGTTGGACTAGAAGATCTGCAGGGTCCCTTCCAACTCTGTTATTCTATCCTATCCTATCCTATTCTACCTCCTCCTCCTACCTGATTTACTAAGAAGGATGAGGTGGAAATCAAAAGATCCAAGAATGGAGTGTCCATGCCTGGACCTTCTCTAGCAAGGAAAATGCACTGGACAGATAGCAAAACAGATTCTTCGAAGAGTGAATGGCACAAATTGATTTAATATCTGCCTGTGACAAACAGTTGGCTTGATGTATCTGTTCCATGGAGTTTCTGGTCCTTTTTTACCCTCTTCTTCATACTCCAGATTCTTGACATGCCCTTTGATCTTGCACAGCTGTCTGTTTCTCTGCCTCCCAGCTAATTCTTAGAAACAATATGAGACAGGCTGGAGGGATGCTTGTGATAAAAACAAATCAGGGTATCTCTGCTGGCGACCTTACAGAAACCGCTTCTCAGTGGAGGCTGGCCCCGAAAGTCAGTAAAATGACTTTAAAATATAATAATGATCTCTTATCTTTGGAGGCCAATTTGATGGGTTGACTGATCTTGGTGGAAGTAACAGATGTTTTGAAAAGAGTTCAGAACCATGACAACCTCAAAAGGGGATAGCATTTTTCAACATCTGATTTGAATTCTTCCCTGGTGCATCTCTTTTGGATTTTATCCCAGACTAGGCAGGAAATTACATGATGCAAAATGAGATGGGATTGATCAGGATCTTCTCCCAAAGTTCTGTAGCTCCAGCCTGATTATTCTTTTCAAGAGGTGAATTTTGAGGATAAGACACCCAAATGCATGGACAGATGCACTTTGAGAAACTTGTTTCTGCTAGATCTCATTGCCTCAAAAGGAATGGTTGAGAATGTGGTGGAAGAATTAATTTTGTTCCAAAAACTATTGGTTTTGTGTTCTAAAAAAGCTCCTGAGATGTCATTGAAGTGCAAAAGGCAGTTGGACTTTCTGATGGAAAATGGAAGAAAGTCCAGTTGTCTTTTGGAAAAGCTTCTTTGGAATAACCATGACCTGGATGATGAAGAATCTCCATAGACATTAAGCTCATGAGATGTTGAGCAAAATTTGGTTGGGAGGCAGGCTGGAATCAAGATCAATTCATTTATCTTCTGGTGGATAATTGTCCGGGGTTCAACTCTTCACATGCTCAACAGAGAGAATGTTTAGTTCTAGACTACTGAATCTATGGCCTCAGGACTATCTATTGTATCCTCTGCAGGATGTCCCTTGGAGAATTAATTCTTCAAATGTTAACTACAGATGGTGCTCTGCAGTGTGATTAAAGGGCAATCTCATTATGAGCCACGGTGTGGTTATGTGGCACAGTGGTTAGAGTGCAGTACTGCAGACTACTTCTGCTGACTGTCGGCTGCCTGCAATTTGGCAATTTGAATCTCACCAGGCTCCAGGTTGACTCAGCCTTCCAACCTTCCAAGGTGGGTAAAATGGGGACCCAGATGGTTGGGGGCAAGAGGCTGACTTTGCAAACTGCTTAGAGAGGGGCTGAAAAGCACAGTAAGGTGGTATATAAGTCTAAGTGCTATTGCTATTCCTTTTCTCCTTCCTTCCATCCATCCACCCATCCATCCATGGGCACAGTAGTTAGAATGCAGTCTTGCCAGCAGTTCTGACCGGCTAATGGTTGACTCAGCTTGCATCCTTCCAAGGTGGAAAAAATGAAGATTCAGATTGTTGGGAGCAAACCACTTGGAGAGGGCTGCAAAGTACTGTGAAGCGGTAAATAAGTCTAAGCGCTATTGCTAGTATTCAAGAGATTGTGAGGTTGCTGGGTTTCAGCACATTGTGTCACTGCGAGATACCCCCACAGCTCTATTTTGGCGAGTTTCTGTGCCAAAACATGTGTACCGAAATGCCTTTTTTTTTTTTTTAAACTACGGTGTGACTGAGATGGAAATGAAGATGGAACAAAGAAGGACAGAGATGGGGATTCACAATAATTTACTCATCAGTTAGATTTTCTTTTCATTGGCAGGCTCTTACCCTGCTCCATGTTTTCTTGACTTGTGCTGTTATTATGTTTTGTTTTTTAATAAATTGCATTTTGGGGATTTTAATAGCACTTTGCTCATTTGGAAAGAAATGAATTCTACCCTCGCATTCTTCGGTATGAATTATAGATGAAGATGCATCACCTTAAATAACCATTTGGAAGTTATGGCTCTCCTTGCTGTCTTCTCTGTGCCTCATCGGGGGTGGGGTGGGAGAGAAAGAAAAAGAAGGATGACTTTTTATAGTTTTCCATCTCGTAGCATCCCACTAAGTCTCATTCTCACAGGAAGGCAGATGGCACGGACATGTTTGCAAAGCATTTTCTAGGTAGAATTTTAATGAAGTTGCCATCTTGTTGAGGGTCGGTGTAAGAAAAAAACCATTTTTGACAGATGTCAGTCCAGTCTCTTCTCAAAAGCTTCCAGTGATGAAGCTCCCACAACTTCCGAAGGCAACTCCTGTCCCATGGGTTGATTGTTCTCACTGTCAGAAAATTCCTCCTTATTTCCAGGTTGAATCTCTCCTTGTTCAGTTTCCATCCAGTATTCCTTCTTTGGCCTTCTGGTGCTTTGGAAAATAGCCTGACCCCCCCTTCCTCCTCTCTGTGGCAGCCCCTCAAATATTAGAAGACTGCTCTCCTGTCTCCCCTGGTCCTTCTCTTCCCTGGACTAGCCACGCCCAGTTCTCTGCACTCTTTCTAGAGTCTCAACATCTTTTTTATAGTGTGGTGACCAAAACTGGATGCAGTACTCTAGGTGTGGTCTTATTAAGGCTTTATAGAATGTTAAATTAGTTGTTAAGGCTTTCCCCAGCAGGATCTTAGGAGTCATTGTTTGGTTGATGGTGAGATGGATTATCTCTTCTTGTTCCTTCCATTCAACTCTTCTCTTTGGAATATTCTCGAAAGAAGAGGGTATATCTTTTGACCACTTCAAGCAACAGGATAAATCTCAGTTTGAAAATGTCTTGCACCGAGCTTGGGGAAAGTAGCTGTGATGCTCATGAGGTGCTTCACAGCAGGTGAAAAGACAATGTGATACATTTCAACTTTGTATCAATATATCTCTCTGTTTAAGTTACTACTGTTTGACACCTAACAAATTTAATTCTTCCTCCCCCCCCTTTTTTTTTCTATAATAGTGGCCATGGGACGTGTTGTCTTTGACAGTGTTCAGAAATTTTCATCTTTATCAGCGTATCTACCTGTAAAGTATCAGATCTCTGGCACTGAGTCTTCATTTTTCCTTCGAGAAGCCAACCATGAATTCATGAAAAACTCAAGTTTACAATCTCGTGTGGAAACCTTCTTTACCTACAAAACTAAAAAGAGGCCCATTGTCAGTGTTAGCTATGGACCATTCTTGGTGGAACATGATGTCCCTCAGGATCTGCTGTTGACTTCCAATGCTTTTGGGTCCACCAACAAGTTTACATTCAACTGGAAGCTGAAAACCTATATCATGAGTGAAAAAATCTACTTGACGAGGCCCAAAGTCCAAATTCTCTTCTACATTGTGGGGAGAGATTGGGATGACTACAGCATGTCTGAACAGCTTCCCTGCATGCATGTTTTTGCCTTCTGGGAAACTTTGGGAGTGCGGGGTAGCTGCAGGCTGAAAGGAGACCTGGGATTATGTGTGGCAAGTCTAGATCTTCAACCAACTTGGTTTAACCCACCCACAGTCGTCACTGGCCGTAAGAAAGTGGTTGATCGGTCTGATGGGATCTTGGTAGAGCTTTATTATGCAATCCACCCTGGGGGTGAAAATGGGGAGTGTAGCACTGAAGACCTACGAAAGGGTAATGCAATCCGTCCAGGAAAAGAAGGGGCAGGAGAAAGGATGTCCCACTTACAACGCATTGGGTCTATCAGTCTCCACCAGGCCCCAGAGACTTCTCAGCTGACTGAGTTGTGGTTGGACAGCGACATTGTCATCCAGCTGCCGTTGAAGCCCGTCAAGCAGGGAGAAGTTGTGACTGCTTCCGTGACAGTTACCAACAATATCACAGTGGATCAATTTATTCTCAGGTATGCATGCTTTCTTGATCCATCAACTTGTGTTCTCTCATTGTGGCGTCCCGTCTTTTGTATGGGGTGGGGTGTTTATCCCTTCATTATCCTTTCCATCTGGTGCTACTAAATCTCTTTGGAAGTTTCGAAATGTTTGGGATGTGGTGGCTCAGTGGCTAAGATGCTGAGCTTGTCAATCAGAAAGGTTGGCAGTTCAGCGGTTCAAATCCCCAGCGCCGTGTAACAGAGTGAGCTCCCATTACTTGTCCCAACTTCTGCCAACCTAGCAGTTCAAAAGCATGTAAAAATGCAAGTAGAAAAATAGGGACCACTTTGGTGGGCAGGTAAGAATATTTCATGTGCCTTTGGCATTGAGTCCTGCCAGCCACATGACCACGGAGACGTCTTTGGACAGCGCTGGCTCTTCGGCTTTGTAATGGAGATGAGCACCGGCCCCTAGAGCAAGTAAAGGAACCTTTACCTTTAGAAGTTTGGAAGTTTAAAAAGTTTCTTCTTTCAAAACCCTACATTTCTCTTAACATGAAAGGAGCTTGGTAGTCAGGGTTCTAAACTCTGTAACCTGGAGGACACTGGGTTGGGAAGTCTTAACTTTGAGGCTTCCAGATTTGAATCTGCAAAGATCTTGACAGGGTTCAAGCATCTTTGGGTGAGTTGACACAATATGAGGTTCCAATTACTTCTTTTCCAGTGCGCATCCAACCTTCCTTGGAAATGCAGTAAAACAGCAGTAAAACAGCTCTCTTTTTATTTATAGCTAATGATAAAGCTACATTATGGGATATTTGCTTTACATTTCTCCTTTTCAAACATAAGAAGATTTATATCATGGACATATGGTCATTTATTATTCAGAGATCTCATATATCTTCGATTACCCGAGCTGGAAAAAAATTGATGGAGCTCTTCTTACGTTGTGTGAAGTCTTCATTATTCACACTTTGCTATTCAGCATTAAAAAAAAAAAAGCATTGTGAAACATTGAAGCTTAGCTAGAATTGTTGGATGCAATTATCAAAATATCTCTTTAGATTATCCCAATTGTTTGGAGGTTGGGGTTTTGGGTTTTTTTTGCCAGAATTCCTGAAAGAATAACCATTTACAAGCTTCTCAAGACAATGTCTGATAACTTGAATCCAACGTAAGGAAAAAGAGACATTCCATTGGCGAATGAAGGCAAAGGTTTAGTCTTCGAGCTTTTGGACTGGTGCTAGAGTACTAACTGGAAACAGGAACTTTGTGCTAAAAAACTCAAAAACATTAATGTAAATTTAAATCCCATAAAGACGCATTCAAAAGAAAATAATCTCTCCCTGATTTCTAGTTACATGATCGACTACAATAGTTCAATAGAAGGGAAATGAAAGCTAACAAGTGGTGAACTGTATCTGGTGTTCTCAATAAACCCTATAGTATCTTAAACTTGGCTAAATGTATCTAAATAATGTTTGAACATTAAGACTCAGTGTGATGTATGTATTCATCTGTTGTAAAAAAAAAAAAGTAACTAGTTCTGACTTACATAACTCAAGCATGAGTTGTTTGCTTGGCTTTCAAGATTCTGGGACTGGTGCTGGAATCCAACTTCTCTCTCACCAAAATGTGTGTTTTGGGCTCTACTATGCATAGTATTTATGTGGTGTCTGGTTGTGTGTTGTTTTTTAGTTGTTGATTAGAATGTTGATGGCAAGCTAAAGTCATTGGCTGTTGCTTCCTTGTGTTACCAAGTCCAAGTCCTGAGTACCTGATATGCCGCTGGTAAGTTAGCATTCCTGTTGAGTGACCAGGGGCTCATTTCCCACACTTCAATTATTTCCCTGGCTATTTTTGTATCTACTCAGCCAACAATCTTAGTAGAGCTAAAAAATCAAATGTATGTTCTTGATTGTTGCAGTGAGTTTGGGGTCTCATCATCTGACCACTCATTTGTGTTCTTGCAATCTGGGGGTTAGCTTCCTCCCTGTCTACATAGTCAAAGGGGCAATCCATGCAGGGGATCTGATAGCTTACATTAGAAGTACCTCCTGTTGTAGCTCACCAATGGTCAGCAGAGTTGGCAGGAGATTCGGACACTGAGGAGGTTGGGGAGGAACATGGGCCAGTCCTGGAGTCTGCGGAAGGCTCTGACAAGGGCTCTGTGTCAGAGGTAGAGATGGGGCCAGGGCCATCTGACAGTTATCAGCTGACTTCGGAGTCAGATATCAGTGAGGCAGAAGAACAGCTGGAGCCTGTTCCCAGTGTGCACATGCACAGAGCTGCCAGAAGAAGGGAACAGCTGAGGAACAAGAGTCAACTTGGGAGAAAAGCCACAGGTGGATGGTGAATGGGCCCTCCCCTAGGGAATAAAAGAGGAGCAAAAGGGGAGTGGGATTTTGTAGGAGACAATTAAGTTCATTTGGGTGAAGATCTGTTCCTCCTCAGCAGAAGTACTGTCTGCTACAGTGTGGCATCTGAAAGATACTAGCCTGGCAATGATAAAGGTTTGTAATTGTAAAATGTCTTGAAAGACTGTTGGGACTTTGCTGGAGAGGAATTCAGTGTAAACTAAATAAAAAGGGTTTATCAGGATGAGGAGTCAGCTTTGTGAGAAGCCTAGGTCAGAACACCTCCCACCCTCCCACCCTCCCACCCTCAAGTGATCTTTCATTGACTGCCCCAACATATACAGAGAAGGCAGCACACAGTTTTTGTTTTGCATGAAATTACAAACAGCGTCAGTATTCCAGATGCATCTATTCACTTGATGCATAAACTAGCAGACGGGGTAGATTTTAAGGAACGCTCATAGGCTAAACTCACAAAATAAAAAGGGAGGGATGAAGTTCTTCTGGCCCATTAGAAATCTTCAGGTGTTTCTTCAATTGCTTCCAGTCAAAGAGGTCTCCTCCTTCCCCAGCTCCTTGTTTTGTGATGCCATCCTTTGGAAAGGTTCAGGGTTGTTGAAATGGACAATTGAATTACCCATCAGGAGCTGGCAAGTTGACCGCAAGACAATGGATAATTAGCCAGGATATGAAATCATCAGATTGTCAGGGCAAGAAGGGCTAAATGTGGCTAGCAAAGCTATTAGGCAGATCGAGGCAGGGAAGCTAATGAGTATTGACTGAGCAGCTGGATTTGACAGAAGAGCATGACGCGCAAAATGTCAAAGCTGAACAAGATGAAACATAATCCAGGAGATGGCAACCAATCATTTAGCAGTCTAGGACAAGTTTGTGGATTCCATAATAACCCACTGCTGTCTTGTTTTGTGGGGTCAGCTTTTGTCCTGCCACCCTTGAGGTGTCACACTGCACAAAAATTCTGTGCAGTCACTTGTCTGTAATGGTATAGGACAGGATCTCCTGCTTGATCAGAGGGTTGGACTAGAAGACATCCGAGGTCCCTTCCAGCTCTATTCTGAACTAAATTGTGTATATCTAGTCTGGTGAAAAAAAGGACTAGGGGAGACATGATGGCAGTATTTCAATATCTTGGGGGCTGCCATAAAAAGGACAGAGGGGGTCAACCTATTTTCCAAAGTACCTGAAGGCTGGACAAGAAGCAATGGGTGGAAATTAATCAAGGAGAGAAGCAATCTGAAACTAAGGAGAAATTTCCTGACAGTTAGAACAAGTAATCAGTGGAACAACTTCCCTCCAGAAGTTATGGGTTTGCTCCATCAGATATGGTTATGTCTAAAAATATTTGGAATATGTGGAAAAGCACCAGAAAACAAGACAAAAAAGCAATGGATGGAAATTAATGAAGGAGAGAAGCAACCTAGAATAAGGAGAAATTTCCTGATTGTTAGAATAATTAATCAATGGAACAGCTTGCCTTAAGAAGTTGTGGGTGCTCCATCATTCAAGGTCTTTAAGAAAAGACTGGACCAGCAGTGGGTTCCTGTCTGTTCCACTACCGGTTCCAAGGTAGTGGATTCCAAGGTAGGTCCTTGTTTGACTCCCTCCTACCAGCCTGCCTAGCAGTTTCCCAAGAGACTTCCCCCATACATAAGAAAAACAGTCTGTTTCATGTACACCCTCGTGGTTTTGATCCAGAATATTTTTGACCACATCTGTGGACAGCTCTGCCTGTTTCCCTTCTAAGCTACTGTACCTAGGTTCCAGCCAAGTCTTAGAAAGAAATTGCACATAACTGGGTTTATTAAAGGGTGATGTGCCACAGTGTAAGGCTTGGCAATGTTCCCGCATCCCTTTGCAACAATGGTGCCATTAATCCTACGCGGCGAGGCCTCCCTGTGTTAAGGAAATATTTATGGGGTCTTCAGAGATCATAAAAATGAGCCTGGATAAAAATGTGCTTTGCCAGGCAACACTTGGATAGATTAGGGGACATATGGTTTGCAGGAGTTGGATGTTCACATACACAGACACTCTAATAAACTCTCGCTTTTATGTGTCTTCTTTTGGCCATCCATCACGTTTCTCCAAAGTAACAGGAGAGGTCAGCCAAGAAGCTTAACTGCATTAAAAAAAAAAAAAAAGAACANTAAAAAAAAAAAAAAAGAACATTCCATGGAGTTTGCAGGGTGTCAGGAAGGGAACAAAAAGTCAAGTTGTTTGGAGAAGATGAACTTGGCAAGGAAATCATGATGTACTTGGTATTTAGTAATCAGAGGCAAAGAATCATGGAATCCTAGGGCTGGAAGTAGTGGTGGTATTCTACTGGTTTGGCCCAGTTCGAATGAACCAGTAGGAAAAAAAAATGCTACCAGTTTGGCCGAATCTGCATTCCAGTGATCAGCTGTGCCGCACAATTTAGATTAGCTGGAAAGCAGGAAAACATTGGATTTCTCGTTTTCTAGCTAATCTAAATCATGTGGCACAGCTGATTCCCCCCCCCCTTGTTGTTGTACTTACCTTGCCAGGAGGCTTCCCTGAGGCCCAGAAGGCAAAAAAACGGGCCACGGGCGGTGTGTGTGTGTGTGCTGCGAAAGGGGGAAAAAAAACACAACATAGCCATACCCACCAAGTCACATGATCACCTGGCCGTGCCCACCTAGCCACGCCCACAGAACCAGTAGTAAAAAATTTTGAATCCCACCACTGGCTGGAAGGGACCTTACAGGTGTTCTAGTCCAACTCCCTACCCAGTTCCCAGATAGGAATCCTTATATCAAATAACAGAGTTGGAAAGGACCGTCTTCTAGCCCAACACCCTTCCTAGGCAAGACACCCTATACCACTTCAGACAAATAATTGTCCAATCTCTTCTTAAAAACCTCCAGTGATGGAGCAACCACAACTTCTGGTGCCCAGCTGTTCCACTGGTTAATTTTCCTCATTGTTAGGAAGTTTCTCCTTAGTTCTAAGTTGCTTCTCTTCTTGATTAACCCTAACCCATTGCTTCTGTCCTGTCTTCAGATGCTTTGGAGAATAGCTTGACTCCTTCTTCTTTGGGGTAGCCCCTCAAATATTGGAACACTGCTATCATGTCACACTCTTAGTCCTTGTTTTCATTAGATTAGACATACCCAATTCTTGCAACCTTTCTTTGTATGTTTTCGCCTCCAGTCCTCTAATCATCTTTATTGCTCTTCTCTGCACTCTTTTTAACTTCTCAACATCTTTTTTACATCCTGGCAACCAAAACTGGATGCAGTATTCCAAGTGTGGCCTTACCTATCATCCCAGACAAATGGTTGTCCAATCTTTTCTGAAACCCTTCAGTGATGGAGCAGCAAACTGTTCCATTGATTCATCCTCTCTGTCAGGAAATTCCTACTTATTTCCAGTTTGATTCCTTCTTGTCCTTCCCTTGGGTGCTATGGAGAATAAATGTCCCCATGTGTCATCTTTGGCCTGGATATCCAAAGGGGTGGTTGAACATCATCCTTGAATATCAAAACAATAGGTGCCTTCAGAACAATTTGGGATATTGGCCAATATTCACTCACTGATTGGTCACTTGGACAAATTGTTCATTGATAGATTATCTCCCTTGCTTCAAGTATGCATCTATTGTGGTGTATAATTTTTGGATTGAGAGTCATCCTTGGCTCTATTATTGTACATTCTGCAAAAATAGGTCTGTAAAGTTAGAATTAAAACATTTATTTCAAATGGAGTTAATATGATTATTCCATATCTATTCATTTTTTTTTCCCTTCTGTCACAGTCAAAGGTTTTCTAGAAATTTCCAATTATGAATTCTTATTTAGTAGTTGTATTAATGAGGTTGGTTTTGTGTGGTGGCCTAGAGGGGGAGCTCTCACCCCATAGTTAGGAGGCTGTGAGTTCAATCCTAGGTAGAGGCAGATATTGCTCTCTCTGGGCACAATGAGAATGTATCGGCTGAACAAAACTCTACATTGGCAACAGGAAGGGTATCTGGCCATTAAAACACTCTGCTAGCTACATTCAGTTGCCCAGACTCTGCCCCACAAGAGATTATGGGATCTTAAAAGGAGATGATGATGATGATGATGATGATTAATGAGGTTGGTTAAGCCAAGTTGACCCATCAAACTTTGAAACAAGATGTTAGCAACATAAAATTCTTTCTGTCTCTTTGAAACATTGTTTACAATGTTGAATGTATGTTTATCCTCCAATACATAGAGGGATTCCAATCAGTTCCATATCTACCAACATATCTTCTGACATGACAGAGATGATTCAGGAGAGAGTGGATCCCAGATTCAATAAGAAGGAATGTCTTCAAAAAGCGATCAAGTTGGTGGAGACATCAAAAAAGCTTCCAAAAAGGTCTAGATTAAAGCAAAATGCAGTGTCCATTTTTTGGCCAAGTTCTCCAAATGCAGTACAACCTTCCAAGCTGAAGAATTCACAAGGCAAGAGGACCAACAAAAATGCTGAAAAACAAGGGAGATGTAAAGGGACATCAGTGTCCGATGCCAGACCTGTTTCAGCATTTATTTGTAGGCTTGATAAAATATGAAATCCTTGACCTGATTTCTTCTTGGCTCTTCATTCAACATAGCCTCTGAGAATTTTTTAAGATGATGTAAATATAAATAAAAGATGTCATGGTCAGTTTACTACGCTCGGGGCACCTGAAAGGGTTCCTGGCAAAAGTGAATTCAGCACTCGGAGCTGAAGATGATATTTTATCAGTAAATATGGCTGTGTTTGGACAACAAAGCTCGTCTTTGAGATTATGGGCATCACTGTGGAACAAATTAATTCTCTGTTTTCAGTCAGCTGCCAGTTTTCCTTAATGCAGAAATATTGGGAAAACAGAACCAGTGTCTTTTGGGAAATGCACAATATTAAGAAAAGTAAAGCACTAGTTTTGATATGAGCACATCAAAAAGGGTCTCCAAGAACCTTCAATGAACCATTGGGCTGGTCTCCATTTTTAGAGGGGTTAGCAAAAAATTTCCTAGGAAGAAGGTCTTCTTTTCTGCACATCCTCCTTATAGAGGATTCTCCCACTCAAAGTAAGATTAGCTCCACCTCTGGAAGTGAAGATCTGGTTATCTCATCAGGTCCAAAAAGGGGACCGGGGAGATCTTGAGATGGCTTCATTATTGCTGTTAACATCCATTCCCTCTTATGCCTTGTGATTTGTTAATTATTTTTTGAATAATGGATAATTTAAAATGTTTATTGCTTTTATCACTTTGTTGTAAGCTGCCCAGAAATCTCAACTGAGATTGGCAACAATATACATTGGATGGATACATGGACAGAGAGATTGGAGAGATGGTTAGATCAATAGATGATAGATAATAGATAGATTGATGATAGATAGATCTATATATCTAGACAGACAGAGAGAGAGATAGAATCATAGATAAATTATTGAAACAGAGATAGGTAGAATCATGATATAAAAAGATTGATACGGGATAGATGGATGGATGGATGGATAGATAGATAGATAGATGGAATCATAAAGATAATGATTGGTAGTTAGATGATAAATGATTGAGAAAGAGAAAGATAGAAGCATAGAAGCATATAATTGATTATATGCTGGATGAATATAGATTGATAGATAATGAATATAGATATAGAATATAGATATAGATAGAATATAGATATAGATTGATAGATGATGGATGGATGGATAGACAGACAGACAGACAGAGTCATAGAATCATAAAGATAGGACAGATAGCGATGGATGGATGGATGGATGGGTGAATGGATTGATGGATGATTGAGAGAGAGATTGATACATAAGAGAGATACACAGTCACATTAAATAGGTGGCAATTATTCTGCAAACCTTGATCACATCTTGATGATGTGATGAGTACAAAGCCCAAGCAATTACACACGTGTGTGTGTGTGTGCGCGCACACATGTACTGCACATCTTTATCATCAAACTGTCCGATGCCAGTGTGTTTAATCAAAGCAAAAAGTAGAAATCCTCATTAAGTGGTTGACACTTAATTATAGCCTGGGGTGAAACTCCATGATTAGTAATCATTGCATCAATTTAATCAACAGCTGATAATGAGAGTTGAATTTTTGTTATTGTCAGTGTTCTCCTCATAATGAATAAACATGACCGAGGTTTTCCTTTCATTATTTTTATTGGCATTCTTAATTGGCTGCCTTCATTGCAGCTGGTTTGCGAAGGAGGATGGGAGTTTCTATCATGGCTAGAAGTCAGAACCACGGTAGATTCTTCATGCATAGCATGGTATTAAAAGCAGTGAACTTTGCACAGAGTGGTCAGATTGTGTCGGTTGTTCCCAGGAAGATGGAAGATCACATGGGAGATGGAACTTCTAACCATTTCACCAATGACTTCTTCCTTCAGGTGTCTTCTCTCTTTGGGAAGGATGAACCATGAAAGTGATAAACCCAGATTTATTTGGAGCCATTGGGGAGATCTCAAGGTGTCTCCTCCTTTTCCTTCTCCCTCTCCTTCTTCTCTCATTTCCTTCTCTCCTCTCTCTCTTTCTCCCTCTCCCTCTCCTTCTTCTCCTTCTCCCACTCCTTCTCCCCCTCTCTCTCCTCCTCCTCCTCCTTCTCTGTCTCCTCCTTCTCCTTTTCCCACTCCCTCTCCTTCTCCTTTTCCTTCTCTCTCTCCATCTCCTCCTCCTTCTCCCTCTCCTCCTTCTCCTTCTTCTCCTTCTCCTCTCCTTTCCTTCTCTCCTCCCTCTCCCTCTCCTTCTTCTCTCCTTCTCCTTCTCCCCCCTCTCCTTCTCCCTCTCCCCTTCCTCCCTCTTTATCTCCTTCTTTTCCTTCTCCTCCTCCTTTTCCTACTCCTTCTCCCACTCCTTCTCCTCCTCCTTTTCCTTCTCCCCTCCTTTCCTTCTCTCCTCCCTCTCCCTCTCCTTTTTCACCCTCTCCTTCTCCTCCTTCTCCTCCTTCTTCTTTCCTTCTCTCCTCCCTCTCCTTCTTCTCCTTCTCTTTCTTCTCCTCCTCCTTCTCCACAGCTTTAACCTACACTTGGCTTACTTAAGACCACTCTTGTTCCCAATCTTTGCTTCTTAATTTTTTTTTTCCAATTTAGGCCTATCTTTAAAAACGTTGCTTCCTCCTTTCCACCATCACCACCAATTCTGGACTCAGAATGGACCTCTTCTGCCCAGCTCGGATGAGTGGCAGGTCTCAATGGGGTTGGGGGTGTGACGCTTGAAGCCCATCCTGCTCTTTTGTTAGCTACCTTGTGAAGCCTGGGAAGTTAATTGACTGAGCATCATGCTTGAAATTCAAGCACTTTCTGCTTGGCAAGAAGGGGGAGAGAAGGAACTGAATCACAAGCAGCACTTTGGTGTTTGTGATGGTAATTAGACCGGTCCGAAAGTGATGCTCATAGAAGGAGAGAAAATTCTGACCTCCGAGTAAAGGAAATTACAATCTCTTTTAGGCACTGCACTCCCTTCTGGGTTATTATTGTGAATTTCTGAATCATACCTGTGACCTCCTTGAGAAGGCCAGTTGGATAAAATCGGTGCATCAGGAGATAACTGGGTAACTGGGAAACACTAAAACTTCAAAGTGGCGTCTTATGATTAATCTCCATGCTTGTTAAAAAGCTGCCATGTGGGAAGATGAGCTTTCCGCATTGCAGTAACTCATGCAACACAACACAACATAATGCAATGCACACACACCCTCTTATCTTTATTAGGGCATATATAAGAGTTGATTTTACCCATTCAGAAAGCTCATTTGGCAATGCCCTACAAACTAGACAAGCTACTGGGACTGTCAAATTCCCATTGTAGTCAATGGCAAGTAGTCAGTTTCTCCATTTCTGCTCAGTGATACCCGAAGCATTTTGGACTTGTCTCCAGAAGTTGCAAGTTCTCCAACACTGGAGGTTTTTAAGAATTGCCATCTGTCTGAAATGGTATAAGGGTCTTTTTTAAAGATTAATAGAGTTGGAAGGGACCTTGTAGGTCATCTAGTCCAGTCCCCTGCCCAAGTGGGAGACCCCACACCATTTCTGACAGATGGCAATCCAGTCTCTTCTTGAAAGCTTCCAGTGATGAAGCTCCCACAACTTCTGAAGGCAACTACTGTTCCATTGGTTGATTATTCTCATTGTCAGAAAATTTCTCCTTATTTCCAGGTTGAATTTCTCCTAGATCAGTTTCCATTCATTATTCCTTGTCTGGCCTTTGGAAAATACCTTGATCCGCTCGTCTCTGTGGCAGCCCCTAAGATATTGGAAGGCTGCTCTCCTGTCTCCCCTGGTCCTTCTCTTCCCTGACTAGCCAGGCCCAGTTCCTGCATCCTGTTCATCGTATGTTTTCGCCTCCAGTCCCCTCAACATCCTGGTTGCTCTTCTCTACACTCTCAATGTCATTTTCATAGTGTGGTGACCAAAACTGGATGCATTATTCTAGGAGTGATCTTAACTAAGATTGGACCAGAAGACCTCCCAGGTCCCTTCCAACTCTGTTATTCTGCAAAATAACAACAACAACAACAACAACAACAACAATAATAATAATAAGCTGGGATTCTACCCCTGAAAAAATCTGAATCCACAGTGAGATTCCCAGCTGAAATGGCCTCCTTCAAACTCATAGAATTCAAGATGATCCCCCAAAATGGTAGATTTGTACCTCCAAACAAACAACATGGGATGGAGATAGAGTTAGATGGTCTTGTTTATTTTAGACCAGCTTAGAAATTACGGTGGGTAGTTCATCCCTCTTGGAAGTCACCTGATTGTGGAGGAACATTTTAGAGCGTAAAAAAAGGTGTATTTTCAATACTGCCAGTCACATTGTGCCTTCTCGATGCCCGGCGTTTTGGTCTTTTGCTCGAAACAAAGGAACTTTGTAAGAATGCACGGAATTCCCTCAGATTTCACCTCAGAAACAAAACACTGAATCATCTCCCCTGAGCGTCTTGGCCTTCTAAGCTTTGTTTTTTTTCAAACGGCTTCACAGTTGTCAAAGCTGCTCTGAGGGAGAGACAGGTTGGCGACCAAGCGATCCGGTGTTCTGATGATCCTTTGTACTTCAAGGGACGTTTTTCCAGGGTGCTCTCGAGATTGTGTAGAGCTTACATTGGGGCTGTCTTTTGAAACTGGCCCTTGGTCATTGTCGTGAAATCTTTTCTGCTCCTTCCAGTTCCTTGCTTTCACCCGAGGCTCGCTTAGGTGAGGAAGGAATATAGTTTGGAGGTTATCCTGAGCAGCCCTTAGCTTGGGGTGCAACTCTTAAGGATGCTGATAAAAAATGCAATTGAGATAAAGGTAAAAGTTCCCCTTGCACATGCGTGCTAGTCATTTCTGGCTCTAGGGGGTGGTGCTCATCTCCATTACAAAGCCGAAGAGCCAGCGCTGTCCGAAGACGTCTCCGTGGTCATGTGGCCAGCAGGACTAAGCACGCCGGCGCAATGGAACGCTGTTCCTTTCCCACCAAAGGATCCCTATTTTCCTACTTGCATTTTTTACATGCTTTCGAACTGCTAGGTTGGCAGAAGCTGGGGCAAGTAACAGGAGCTCACTCTATTATAGCGGCATCAGGGATTCGAACCGCTGAACTGCCGACCTTCCCGATCGACAAGCTCAGCATCTTAGCCACTGAGCCACCGCAATTGATTGTAGGGGACTGACTTTTACCTGAGATAAGATGTGAAGAGGGAAGTCGTTCATGAGTAAACTCAACCCTGTGCCTTCAAAAGTTGTGGGAGCTTCATTCCTGGAAGACTTCAAGAAGATATTGGACCTGCCATCTGTCAGAAATGGTGTCAGTCTTCTGCTTGGGTTGGGGGGGGGGGTTGGACTAGATGACCTACAAGGTCCCTTTCCAACTCTGTTAATCTGTTAATCTTCTGCTCCCTGCTGAGGGAAGATATATATGATGAGGTCTCCAAATACTGCACAATGTTGATTTCTTTCTGGTTGATCCAAAAAATTATACCCTAAACTGGAATTATTTTGCATTTTTCTGCCTTTTCACAAGTTTGAAACATACGGGATCGTTGGTTGCTCTTTGAAGACATTTCATGTCCCAACTAGGTAACACCATCAATGCTAGAAGAGAGTGAGGTTTTGCTCTGTGTTGATACACAAGTGATTTGACTTATTCAGTGTTGGTGGGAATGTTCTTGCTGGTTCCTTGATTAGGCTGTTGTTGACTGTTTGATTGCTTGTCTGAATTCAAACATTCTTGATTTTGGTGGGGGTGTATTGGGGTATAAACAGAGAACAAATCCCACTCCATTCTAGCACTGAAGATTATCTCATTGGGTTATGAAATGTCTGCAAGAAAACCACCAAGCTCAGAGAGCATCAAGGATCATAATCCTCCTCCTCCTCTCCACAAACCTCACTGTCTTCTAGCACTGATGATGTCATCTAGTTGGGTTATGAAATGTCTACAAGAAAACCACCAAACTCAGAGAGCAGCAAAGCCTCCGTACATTTCAATCTTGTGAAAAGGCAGACAAATGCAAAATAAATCTGGTTTAGATATAATTTCCTGGATAAACCAGAAATCAACACTGTGTAGTCTTTGGAGATATATTCCTCCTCCTCCTCCTCCTCCTCCTCCTCCTCCTCCTCCTGATCCCTCACTCTCTTCTAGCACTGATGATATTACCTAGCTGATCATGAAATGTCTGCAAGAAAACTATCCAGCTCAGAGGGCAGCAAAGATCCCACAGTCGTCGTCCTCCTCCTCCTCTTCCTCCTCCTCCCCACCTCAAACCTCACTCTCTTCTAGCACTGATGATGTTACCTAGCTGGGTCATGAAATGACTGCAATAAACCTCCCAGCTCAGAGATTGCCAAGCCTGCCCCCATTCCTCCACTCCACACACCTCACTCCCCTCCAGCACAGATGGCGGTTGCAAGTCTTAAGACTCCCTGTGTCCCAGGGATTTCCTCTGAGGTCTTCTGATCCTCCTAGCTGCCTTGAAGTTGCAAGCTTCCAATTTACTCTCCGTCTGGCCTTGGAACATGCAACCACAAGCCAGGAAAATATCGGAAGTCCCCAATTGGCGCGGAAGCAGCGGGTGGAAATTCTGTATTAAGAGTTTGAGTGCAATAAGAAACCACTTAGTGAGTCCCATTATATCTCCTGCCATCTTTCATTTGAGCAGCGGTTTTACTCTCTCCTCGGAGAGTTCTACACAGTGCAGAAATGGTCCTTGCTTCTCGTTCGTTCTATTATGGGTTGTTGGGTTTTTTTCCCCTTGGCCCCCCAGGGCAAAGCTTGATTGAAAAACCGAGCTTTTTCAAGAAGGGGCTGCGGCGGATATTAAGGAGGAATAAACAAAGTCCACTTCTAAGGAGAGAGAGAAAAAAAATCCTTCTGTATGAAAGGAGTTTGATTTAGAGGCAGTAGTGGCTGATAGCAGCCCAGACGAGCATCTTTTCCATTTTTATCGGATGCATTCGATATTCCAAAGGCAGGTGATGGTTTGTTGTGGTTCGAGTCGCTTTCGATTCCCAGTGGCCCAACGGACATCCTCTCTTGCCAGAATTCCCTCCAGCTTCTCGGACTCATCCTTGTCTCTCAGGCGTGTTCAACTCAATTTCATGGAGGGCCGCATCAGGGTTGGATTTGCTCGGAGGACTAGGGGGTGTGGCCAGAGGGTGGGAGTGGCCATTGGAGGTGTGGCCAGCTCAACATCATTCATGTTGGGGACACCTGTGGTGGCCAAGTACTAAAGCAGGACTTCCCTGAGACCCTCCCTCATTCTCATTATAAACTCCTTTCTTTCTTTCCTTCCTTCTTTCCTTCCTTCCATTCATTCTTTCCTCTACCTACCTATCTTCCTTCTTCTTCTTCTTCTTTCCTTCCCTCTTCATTCTCCTTCCTTCTTCCTTCCCCACTTATATTTCCTTCCTTGCTCTCTTCCCATCTTCCCTTCTTTTTCTTTGTCTTTCCTCTTTTCTTTTTTCCTGTCCCTTCTTGGATGCTCAAATGCAAAAGGGGAAGCATTTCTCCTTTGGTTTTGTTTTTAGTTTCTGTTGCTAGCCCTCTGCCAGCCTCCTGCAGCCCTCTGCACACACACAGACACACACACACCCCAGCTCTGTTTTTGCTGGCAGAAGCACCGTGGGCCGGTCCTTTGCTATTTCCAGGCCAGCCCTGTAGGCCAGATCTAAGCACCCCATGGGCCTCCAGGCCTTGAGTTTGACATCCCTGTTGTACCTAGTCTAGTGAGAAGAAGGACCAGGGGAGACATGAAAGCAGTCTTCCAATATTTGAGGGTCTGACACAAAGAAGAGGGGCATCAACTTATTCTCCAAAGCACCAGGACAAAAAGCAACAGATGGAAACTAATCAAGGAGAGAAGCAACCTAGAACTAAGGAGAAATTTCCTGACAGTGAGAATGATTAACCAGTGGAATGAGTTGCCTTCAGAAGTTGTGGGTACTCCAACACTGGAGGTTTTTAAGAAGAGACTGGACAACCATTTGTCCAGAATGGTATGGTGTCAGGGTAAAGCCAGGAATGCTTTACGAGTTGACATATGGGATCCCCTGCTCATGTAGGGGGATGGACTAGATGACTTCCAAGGTCCCTTCCAACTCTCTTATTCTATTTTATTCTATTCATCAATGATATCTAAACACCTTGTCTTCTGCAACCTTCTTTTTCAATGGCTTTTGGTTTTTCTGGGTGTAATCATACAGGTGGTCTCATTTAATGATCCCAAATGGGTCCCATGATTTAGTAAAGATAAGTAAAGCAGTTGCTATGTGACTGTGCTTATGATCTTCCTTCAGCTACCCTTTGCTTTATAGACCTGTGAAAGTCCTGAATGTTTGAAGACAAATTGATGTAATGGAGAACACAAGTGAGGTCCTAGCAGACTCAAAATAGTCCTTCCTTCTTCCTTCTCCTCCCTATATTCCTTCCTTCCTTGCTTCTTCCCTTCTTTCTCTTCCCCTTCCCTCTTTCTCCTTCTTTCCTTCCACCCTCCCTTCCTATATTCCTTGCTTCCTCCCACCTTTCTCCCCCTCCCTCTTTCTCCTTCTTTCCTCCCTCCCTCCCTTTCCCTCCCCTTTTCTTCCTTCCTTCCTTCTTTCCTTCCTTCCTTCCCTCCCTCCTTCCTTTCCTTTCTTGCAGTTCAATGTCTTGCAGAAGCTAGGAAATCACATTTGGAATAATGAATAACAAACTTCAATCATTGGAGTTTTACTACCACCTTCCCCAAAGCCAAAATAAAGCTGTTACAGAGTCATGCATATTGCCTGGATCTCTTTGGAAAAATGGTCCAATAAAACAGTAGGCTCCTTTAAACCCACTTTTACACACACACACACACACACACACATAGAGGGAGGGAGAAAGAGGGAGGGAGGGAGCAAGAAAGGAAGAAGAGAGAGGGATGGAGAGAGGGAAAGAGGGAGGGGAGAAGAGAGAGACAGACAAAGAGAGAGCGCTTTGGTTGGATATATATTCTTCACCGTAGAGAACACCAGCTCACATTCTGGGCTAAAAATAAAGCATTTCGTTCTGCAGCCACGCTTTTAATGTGCATAATTTCTTTTGATGACCAAATGTAGGGCTTGAATTCCCATTCACTCTGTGTGCAGCATGCACAGCTTTACCCCGAAGTGCATCAATCACACTGCACGTTGCAAATGAACTCATCCTTGCCCTGGCCACGATGAAAGTTGCACCAGCAATTTTTTATTTTCATTTGAAACCCTCTCTTCTTTATTTAGTTTTCTATTTAGCTGATTGATATGGCTGCCATCTGGACAATGGACTGCATCAAGAAAAGCACCATCGTTGTCATCTCTTTGTCATGAAATGGAAGTGGTCTGTAGAGATTCTCAGTCCTCTCGGCCTTGGTTATCCCAAAGGTGGTTTTTTTTCAGGAGGCCACTGGAGTTTCTTGTTTTTATTTTGAAGATGTTTTGCTTCTCGAATGGAAGGATTTATACTCCTTGCAGACAGCTGGTCATTTGCATCCTTTTAGAAGGTCATTGAGGCCTCTTGGAGGTTTGTCTGCATCCTCAGGGTCACCTGGTTCCTGTAGTCTGCAATTTTTTCCTCTGGAAATCCATTCCTACTTCCACACCATTCAAAGGGTGTTCATCCCAAATTGTATAGCGAAAACTCCATAGAGGTTCTCAGTCATCCAGGTGATGGTTGTCCCAAAGGTGTTTTTTCAAGAGGCAACTGGACTTCCTTGTTTTTTGTTTTTTTTCTTTGAAGTCATTTTGCTTCTTATCCAAGAACCTTCTTCAACTCTCACAGGATATTGGGGAATGGTAGTAGAAGTGGTGTTTGCCCTTCCCAGGCACCCGTCCTTAGAGTCTCTCAGTGGGTTCCCATCTAATTTTTAAGCAAGTCTAATGCAGGTTTCTTTTGTGTCCACAGAGAAGGATAAAATTGGTATTGTCTGTGCTTGGTGGTTTGCTTGCATACGTTTCATTACCCCATGAATAAGGGAATATCATCAGTATGAAGAGGTGTGGGGTTTGCTTCCTGTTTATATACAGTAGTTTGTTTTGCCCATTTTGGTGGTGGTATGGATTTCCTTTTCTTTGATTAGGGTATGATTTCCTGCTTGATTGTTTGTCTGGGATCAATCCCTGCTTATCTAGCTTATCTAGACTGCTGGAGAGAATGTGTTCTGATCTTTTTGCTTCCTCACTTTCCATCCTTCACAGGTCAGTAAAATGAGGACCCAGATCGTTGTGGGTAATACACTGACTCCACAAACCAATTAGAGAATGCTTTAAAACACTATGACATGGATATACGTCTAAGTCCTATTGCTAGCATTTCTTTTGAATGGTGCATAAATGTAGTTTACTTCTATGTGCCTGGTGATGGCTAACGTTTCTGAATGCCAAGCTTCCAGGAATTCTCTAGCTTAGATGTAGCTTGGCCGAGAATGATCTAGGGGGGAAACTATGGTTCGGTCTGTCCATGTGTTGTGAGATTAAGGCAGTTTCATCACTTCTTCTGACTGCTAGTTGGTGTTCATGGATGCGCTCTGCCAATTCTTCTGCTTGCCTGTCCTACATAGTGGGACCAGACTACCTGCCCTCTTGCACCTAAAAAGTATGGCTAACATAAGTGCAACATTGCTGTGTTTGGGAACTGACCCTTTGAAGCCAACAAAGCCCTAATAGTTTAAAAAAGAAGGGGGAGGGCTCTTTAACTTCCTGGCCTAATTCGTCTTCATCTGTTGGACTTGTTATATAAGAAGAAGAGAAGGAAGAAGAGAGGGAGAGAGAAGGAAGGAGGGAGGGCAAGAGAGGGAAAGGGGGAAAGAGAGGGAGGGGGAGAGAAAAAGAAAGAGAGAGAGAGAGAAAGAAAGAAAGAAGGGAGAATGGGAGAGAGGGAGAGAGGGAGAGAGAGAGAGAAGGAAGGAGGGAGGGAGAGAGAGACGGAAAGAAAGAGAGAGGGAGAGAAAGAAACAAAGGAGAGAAAGAGAGAGGGGAGAAAAGAAAGAGAGGGGGGAGGGGGAAAGGAGAGAAAGGTAGAGGGAGGGAAAGAAAGAGAGGGGGAGAGGGAGAGGGAGAGGAAAGAAAGAGAGGGGAGAGTTAGAGAAAGGAGAGAAAGAGAGAGGGAAGGAAAGAAAAAGANAAGGAGAGAAAGAGAGGGGGAGGGAAAGAAAGAGAGGGGGAGGGGGAGAGGAAAGAAAGAGAGGGGGGAGGTAGAGAAAGGAGAGAAAGAGAGAGGGAAGGAAAGAAAGAAAAAGAGAGGGGGAGGGGGAGAGGAGAGAAAGAGAGAGGGAGGGAAAGAAAGAGGGGGGACAGAGGAGAGAAAGATGGAAGGAGATAAGAAGGGAGGAGGAGAGAAAGAGGAAGGGAGGAAGAGGAGAGAAAGAGGGAAGAGAGAGAGAGAGATTCTAAGCATAACTGATGATGCCTCTCCATATTTATTTCAAAGGTAAAGCTTGGGGCATTTTGTGAGACCTTCACTGCATTAAGAGCTTCACACTCCTGATTTCTATAGCTATGGATTAGCTTCTTTGGCCTGGTTCCTCTCTGCTTTTATTAAAATAGTCATTGTGCTGGTGACAAAAAAGGAGACACACTTTTTTGGGTAAATGTCTGATATAGGAGTTAATTAACTCATAGCTTCAACACCAGCCTTCTCAGCTGTGTTCCAGCTTTCCACCCATTTCCCTTTGTGTTGCTTTGTCCTGTGGGCCTAGATTGTGCTAACTGTGTCCAAGACACACACACACACACACACAGAGAGAGAGAGAGAGAGAGAGAGAGAGAGAGAGAGAGAGAGAGAGAGAGAGAGTGTTACGGTCACTGCCTTGAGTTATTTGTAGGAATAATAAAGGAGGGATACAAATAAATGAAACACACGCAAACGTCCCTTGGAAGGAGCATGTTCCACTTCTTCAGGAAATGTTTGAGCCCAAATTCCAGCCTTTGGGAATTGGATTCCAAGGGACAGTCAAGAGTTCTTTATTGCTGTCCTTTTTAGCAGTCTATGAAAGGTAACTGGGCTTTTTTTTTTTTTTTCA
>BHFT01018234.1:63282-89876 GCA_004320025.1 Laticauda laticaudata
CCCCCCCCCCCCCCGATCTAACATCTTTAAAATAAAGTGAATAACAATCCCATTAGTATTCTTCAGGCTGCAGTTTCCCAAACTTTTCCAGACAATGCACTGTTGACAAATAAATAAATAAATAAATCATAGATAACTTTTAAGCCCATCAGCATTCAGAATAGAATAACAGAGATAATAGAACGGACCTTGCAGGTTTTACAGATTAACACAGTTGGGAGGGACCTTGGAGGTCATCTAGTTCAACCCCCCGCCCAAGCAGGTGAGAGGTCTTCTGGTTCAATCCCCTGCTCAAGCAGGAAACCCCCTTCCATTCCAGACCAATGGCTGTGCAGTCTCTTCTTAAAAAACCTCCAGTGTTGGAGCATCTGTAACTTTTGGAGGCGAGCCGTTTCATTGAATAACAGAATAATGGAGTTGGAAGGGACCTTGTAAGTCATCTAGTCCAACCCCCTGCCCAAGAAGACCCTACACCATTTCTGACAGAGGGTACTCCAGTCTCTTCTTGAAAACCTCCAGTGATGAAGCTCCCACAACTTCCAAGGGCAACTTCTGTTCCATCGGTTGATTGTTTTCACTGTCAGGAAATTCTTCCTCATTTCCAGGTTGAATCTCTCCTTGTTCAGTTTCCATAGGTCTTCTAGTCCAATCTGCTCAGGCAGGAAGCCCAATATCACTCTGGACAAATGGTTGTCATGTCTTTTCTTGAAAACCTGCAGTGATGGAGCACCCACAACTTCTGAAGATTTCTCCTTAGTTCTAGGTTGGCTCTCTCCTTGATTAGTTTCCAGCCATACATAATGATTCTTACTAACTGGTGATTCAAAATGGCAAAAGAGATTTGTGCCAATGATAGGGGTGAGTTGCACAACCTTCAAGCATTGCTTCTGCTCAACCATCTTCCAGAATCACCTGGAGGCTTTTTAACACAGGTGGATCATGGCGAGGTCCCACCTTCCTTCCCAGGAATTTGCTTCAATGAAAATCACCTTTCATTGGGCTTGAATTTGGTCTCCTCTGTTGGACTTGCCGAGATGGCACAGTGGTTAAAGTGCAGTACTGCAAGCTATTTCTGTTAACTGCCAGCTGCCTGCAATTTGGCAGTTCGAATCTCACCAGGCTCAAGGCTGACTCAGCCTTCCAAACAGGTCGGTAAAATGAGGACCCAGTGTTGGGGGCAAGAGGCTGACTCTGTAAACCACTTAGAGATGGTGGTAAAGCACTGTAAAGCAGTATATAAATCTAAGTGCTATTGTTATTACCTTCCTTCCTCCCTCCCTCCCTCTCTCTCTCCCTTCCTTCCCTCCTTCCTTCCTTCCTTCCCTTCCATGGTGCACAGTGGTTAGAAAGCAGTATTGCAGGCAAACTCTGTCCACTGCCACCAGTTCAATCCTGACAAGTTTAAAGTGGACTCAGCCTTCCCTCCTTCTGAGGACAGTAAAATGAGGATCCAGATCATTGGGGGCAAGAGGCTGACTTTGCAATCCACTTTGAGAGGGCTATAAAGCACTGTGAAGCAGAATATAAATCCAAGTGCGATTGCTGTTGCTCTTAGAAATCTTTATAATGTGCTGGGCAAACATATTTCTCATATGATTTACTTAAAAAGTAGACTTACAAACTAGAAAAGAGAGGATGCATAGAGGTGTTCTGATGAACCTAAGTCAAGCTGTTGGTCGTAATGGAGGGTTGATATTTATCCCATCATCCAATATGCCATAAAGGATGGAAAGTAACCAAGCAGAGAACCAACCTAGAAAGGAGGAGAGATTTCCTGATTGTGAGAACAGTCAATCAGTGGGACAGCTTGCCTTCAGAAGTTGTGGGAGCCTCATCACTGGAGGCTTTCAAGAAGAGACTGGACAGACATTTGTTTGCAATGGTATAGGGTCTCTTGCTTGGGCAGGAGGTTGAATTACAGGATCTCCAGGGTCCCTTCCAACTCTTGTTATTTTGTTCTGTCCTTAATGCCAGTATGGTCCTTAGGGTTAGGTTGTCCAGCTTCTTCTTGAGTTTCAAGTCAAGGGTTGACCAGCTGCCAAGTCTTTCAAAACCTCCCAGATCCTTCGCTTTCTCTCCCCCATGGCCTAAATCTTCCCCTTGTTAACTCCATTCACTTAGGCAAGCAGTTCTTCCACTTATAACGGTGTTCCGTCTTGTACAGTGCAACATAATGGATGTTATTCATCAACTTGATGTTCTGGCTTAACAATACCAATCAAGCTTGACTCATCTCTCCCTTTCAATTCCAAATCAATTTCCCCAGGAGGAAATTGATTTGATTAGCGATCCATTTGCTTCGCCTCTTTCAATTTGTTGAAGGTTGTTTGGGTGACCTCTCAAGTATCACCCAGGCGTTGCGTCAAGAGTTTCCTATTTATAGTCACAAGCAGGGCAATGTTCAAGGGATTAATTGATTTCATAACTTTCCATTGATAAGTTTCCGACAGAAAGAATCCTACGTTTTCTCAGGTTTGGGCATCAGTCAATCAGAATATTAAGCCCTAAGGACAAGTAAAATATCTAATACCGGTAGTAAGATGGATGGATGGATGGATAATAGATGATGGAGAGACAGGTAGATGATAGGTTGGTAGATAGGATAGAGATAGATGATAGAGATAGAGAGATACAGATAGATGATTGAGATAGATAGATCATAGATAGATAAATAGACAGACAATACAGATGACAGAGATAGATAGGATAGATGATAGAGAGAGAGAGAGATACAGATAGATGATAGAGATAGATAGATGATTGATAAACAGATAGACAGACCGACAATAGAGATATACAGATGACAGATAGATAGATAGATAGATAGATAGATAGATAGATAGATAGATAGGATAGATGATAGATAAAATTTTCTTTGAAACATGGAACAGTGAATATTTTAAATCTTGCCTGAGCCAGCCCTCTACATCTGCCTCAGTTTAGACCTCAAAGAAATTTATCTCTAGAAATAGTTTTGTTGAAGAACAACATATTTTATGTTCAACCCAAAGACTTCTGAAGGATGACTTCAGTGAAAGTCAACTAAAAAGGGTTTCCAAATTCATTAGAAGGTGTCCACAGCACTTTTGCACCCTGGCCTGTGGCAGTAGTTCCAGCTGTGTAGGGAGATTGCCATTTCTCCTCTATTCTCACCTCAAACGGAAGGGCTGAGATGACTGTAGGAAACCACTGAACATCTCGTCTGCAGTTTGAGACGTGTCAAGAGTTCATAGGGCTCAGTTCTTGCATTATACTGTCTGCCAGAAGATGGTGCTGATGTTTTACATCACTCTGGTTCAGAAAGGGATATTTCTGAACCTCTAAGAGATCTTGTTCTTATTCATCTTATTCATCATACTCATCCAAGATGCCTTTAATGCAGGGTTGTTTCTCTGGATGTTTTTTTGTTCAGTTGCTAAGTTGTTTCTGACCCCTCGTGGACCATACACCAGGTCCCCCTGTCCTCCGCTGACTCGCTGAGTTTGCCCAAACTCATGGCCACTGCTTCCATGACATTATCTAAACATCTCCTCCTCCTCTATCTTCCTCTTCTCCTCTGGCCTTCCATCTTTTCCAAATTCAGGATCTTCTCCAAGGAGTCCTGTCTTCTGCTTTGGTGGCCAAAGTATTTGAGTTTCATCCTCAGGATGTGTCCTTCCAAAGGACAATCAGGATTGTTCATTTCCTTTTGGATGGACTAACTGGATCTCCTCTGCAGTCCAAGAGATTTTCAAGAGTCTCCCCCAACATCTTTAGATGTATATGACTACAATTTTCATAGTCACTCAACCCAGCCCTCTCTAGCTTGTAAAAAGATCCTGGGATTAAGTATAGCTTCAAGATCTGTCCTTTCAAAGGAACAGTCAGGGTTGTTCATTTCCTTTAGGATGGACTGCTTGGGTCTCCTTTTCAATTCAAGGTACACTCAAAAATCTTCTTCAACATCTCTAGATGTATATGACTACAAAAGTCTTCTCCAACATCTCTAGATTTATATGACTACAGTTTCCACAATCACTCAAGTCAGCCCTTTCTAGTTCATGTAGAGATCGAGTACAGGATTTTCTTTATGCAATCTCGGTATAGATGAGGACTATGGAAACCTTAGAAGCTTCTTCATGTCAGCTTAGTTTTGACTAGCTATAAAAATGGTTTCATCCTTACTTGGGTCAATGGACTGTGTTCTTTGCCTGGAGCTCCAGCTCTCTACTAAAGGACACAAGACATGACTCCATCTTAGCCTGGATGTGATCCCTGATTGGGGTAGGGTTAGATCCCTAGCTGGCTTCGACCAACCTCGTAAGCAGAAAATAAGGAGGAAGCTGATAAGTTTTGATTTGCCACATGAAGTAGCTTCCCCTTAGGAGTTCCAAAGCCTTGACAATTTATGGATTTTAGCTGCTAAACTGTGATTCCTTCTGCAATGGAAAAAAAACTGTGTTCTCTTTTTTTGTGGTGGCTAAGTTCAGATAATGTTTCTCTCATTTTGACTGGTGTCTTTTAAAGAGGGCTCTGTCTGCTCTTTTGAACAATTTCTTTTTTAATTTTATGATGCTCATAGTTCCTGATGCTTGTTTATTGCATTGGGCTTAGATTGATTGCATGTATATTTTATGATTGCAAACTCCTCTGAGATTTTTTGATTATTTTGTGTGTGTGTGGGGGGGAATGCAATAAGTCACCAGTCCATGATGAGAGTATGGATTTTCACACCCAGAGATTCCCCATCCAAGGCATTGTATCTATATTGTTGATGCTTTTGTCACTGTTATTATTTCACAAACAAATCCTAACCCTAACCCTTAAAAAAATGGAACAGTGCAACATAAAAACATTGAATTAGTAGTGTTAGTAGTGTCATGGTGCCAGAAAGATGTAGATAAATTCAAAAAGAAAGGCTGAGGCAGAGCGACTGGATAAATTATCTGGATTTATTGTAGACAGAAAGATATAGTGGATTTGTTTTTTTTTTTTAAATTGAACTGTCTGGAGCATGGAAATAATTGGAAGGGATGAGATTCAAAGTTAATATATCCTCCCCTAAATCAAAGTTACCTGAGGGTGGAGTCAAAAAATAAAGTTGGCATCCATGACCCGTTAAAAGGGCTTCATTCACAAGGTTAAAGCCACCATCTTAACTGATTCTAATTGTCTTGTAGAAAATGATGGGATTCACTCAACCCATCCATTTAAAAACATAGATTAAGCTAAGATGTGAAGCAAGACATGTAGCTGAAGACGCAGGCTTTTTGGTGAATTAGAAGGGGTGGAAAAAGTCTTGCTGGCTGGGGAATTCTGGGAGTTGAAGTCCACACATCTTAAGGTTGGCATCCTGGCTGGGGAATTCTGGGAGGTGAAGTCTACATATCATAAGGTTGAAGTCCACACATTTTAAGATTGTCATGCTGGCTGGGGAATTCTGGGAGTTGAAGTCCACACATCTGAAGGTTGTCATGCTGATGAGGGAACTTTGAGAGTTAAAGTCCATACATCTTAAGTTTAAAGTCCACAGAGCTTAAGATTGTCATGATGGCTGAAGAATTCTGGAAGTCCCAACATTTTCAAGTGGCCATGGTTGAGAAACTCAGGAGTGTGTGGTGGGCTAGAGGTGGAGCTCTCGCTTCACAATCTGGAAGCTGTGAGTTTGATCCTAGGTAGAGGTAGATATTTCTCTTTCTCTGGGCACACTAAGAATATATCTGCTAAATAAAACTGCATTGGCAATAGGAAGGGCATCCAGCCAGGAAACACTCAGATCCATTCAGTTGCCCAGACTCCATCCCGCAAAGGATTATGGGGTTGTTAAAAGAGAATGATGATGATGATGATGATGGTTGAGAAACATCATTATAAGGTATCAAGAGATACCTTGAGCTGACATCCCCATCATTTTCTTCAAGGTACTTTTCCTCCTTATAGATACACAACTATTCACTTGTGACACCTAAACTTTTCCAAAAGCAGAACAGATGTTCATGAGAGATAAAAAGAGCGGTGATTGTGCAATAAGATTGAGCAGTCTTTTGTAGTTAAGTGCATTGAAGCTTAACCAAGAGAAGAAGATAGATATCTCTCATTCATTGTTTTTCAATCATTTCTGATCAGTGTTAGAATGACAGCTTGAAAGCTTATTTTTCCACAGGGAACATTTTATTAATTCCAACCAATTGTGTGTTTGTGTGGTTTTCCTCAAGGAAACAGTAAAACATGACAGGTATTTTTGTAAATGAAAGCAGTCAGGAAACATCTGTTGAATGTGATAATGCCTAAGTAGTTTTGCTATTGCTCTGAAAAAAGTTACATTCAGCAAAGATTAATTTTTCATTGTCCTCCAGTTAAGATGAGAATTGCTTACCCGGAATTATTGATGGAAAACATCATATGGAGCTCCAGAGCATAAAAACTGGATGTGGAAGGGAACGTCAAATGGATCTCTAAATTTTGGAGAACAGAGAGAAGTCTATTCCCCTAACTTTTCCAGTGATGTTCTTACTTTAATAAACCATCATCTATGACCAAGACTTTTTGATATCCAGAATGGAAGTTAAGATGTGCTCTGTTCTATGGACCCAAAATTAAGTGGTCCAGTAGTTGAATCTTTGTTTAACAGTGGTGAAAAGGTCATCTTCTCCAGAGATTAGAGGAGCAGGCTGTCCTAAAAGGAAGAAAGCAGTCTTGAGTGGCACATACAGATGCATTTTCTTGTCTTTGTTCATGCTACCAAACCTCATGGGATGACAGTTTCACATCTGTGTCACATCATCGGCGTCAAACCTGGCTCCATATCTTAGTTGGGCTTCTGTCTTCTGGAGAGTAGAGTTGATATCTCCAGCCAATGATTAGGGAAGGGAAATACTTATCGGATGAATGTTCCATTGAGTCAGTTCTTCAACTGTGTGATCCTTCTGAGAAGCATAGAAGACACCAACGATTGAGTGGGAGAGATGCTGATCAAGAATAAGCCTCTGATCAAGAACTGGTAATATTTATGAGAGGAGGGGCACCCTTTGAGTGGGGACTTTACTTCAGGAAAGGATTGAGTGAAGTAAAATTGTGAATTCACACCGACTTCTACATCTAAGAAAATCAGAGTTGCTACAATGACATTGAAGACCAACTTGTTTTCTGGGGTGGAGCATCCTGCAACCTGGTTCTTTGTACCTGACATTAATAGCAATAGCACTTAAACTTATAGACCACTTCAAAGTACTTTACAGCCCTCCCTAAGTGGTTTACAGAGTCAGCATATTGTCTCCCAACAATCTGGGTCCTCATTTTACCCACCTCAGATGGATAGAACTTGGAAGGCTGAGTCAACCTTGAGCCTGGTGAGATTTGAACTGCCAAATTGCAATCGTTTGGCAGTCAGCAGAAGTAGCCTGCAGTACTGCACTCTAACCACTATTCACAGAAAGGAAAGGAAAGGAAAGGAAAGGAAAGGAAAGGAAAGGAAAGGAAAGGAAAGGAAAGGAAAGGAAAGGAAAGGAAAGGAAAGGAAAGGAAAGGAAAGGAAAGGAAAGGAAAGGAATGCAATAGCAATAGCAATAGCAATAGCAATAGCACTTAGACTTATATACCACTTCAGGGTACTTTACAGCCCTCTGTAAGCAATTTACAGAGTCAGCCTAATAATCCCAACAATCTGGGTCCTCATTTTACCCACCTTGGAAGGAGGGAAGGCTGAGCCAACCTTGAGCCTGGTGAGATTCGAACTGCCAAATTGCAATCAGCTGGCAGTCAGCAGAAGTAGCCTGCAGTACTACACTCTGACTGCTGCTCATCAACCTAATTAGCCTAGAAGATTTATTCAAGCCTATACAGAAGAATCTGGTCAACTAAAGTTCAGCATTAAATTGTACCGGATAAGAGTCAACAGAATTCAGGAGGGCTTGGGCTTGGACCCTTTGTGAGAATATAACAACTCTAAGCTGAAGGCATGCTTAATTCCACCCTCCAGCTCTTCCTGCTCTTCTCCTACAATACATGAAGTAACTGCCACCGAACAGTTTGTGCCTGCAAAGAAACCCCCTCCTCTACTTCTTGCAATTCTGGTGCCATTGTGGCCATATTTTTCATATGTCGACTTATGTGGTTCCTGCCTAGGGGGAATCATGTAGCTCTGGTAGGAAACAGAATACTGGATTAAGTAGACAGGCGCTTGTTTTTCAAGCCCCCTTCTCTGGGGGAGGGTGGGAAGGAGGTGACAGCTGATCAATAGGCTGGAAGAAGCCAACCAATATTCTAAGAAAAAAAACTAGCAAAACAGTGTTTCTGGCAGTTCACAAGAAAATGAATTACCTCCTGGCGGAGATAAAGTTCATCCATCTTTCCATTCAACCTGGGCTTGTGGCAGGGTTAGTTGGGAGTTGAACTTGCCTGGGCCGCCCGTCATGTTTCTGCTTTGACCTTCTGCAAAATCTAGTTTTGATTTAAATGTCAAGGAACTGCTGAGATGAGAGCATTGGAGAAGCGCATCTGGGAAGGTATTGATAAGTATCAGCAAGGAGTTTTGCTGCTGCTGTTATTGTTGTTGCCAAGTGAGAGAGAGAAATTTAGAAATTTGTTTCCGCTTTTTTTTTTTTTTTTTCTCTGTGTGNTTTTTTTTTTTTTTTGCTCTCTGTGTGATCCCCAACAGTTCTGGCAGCCATTTTTGTGAGCTGTTGGCACTCAAAGAAGAGAGACTGTAACTCACAGCTCATAGATTACAGCCTGAAAGAATGACTGTGTTCTTTATCAGCAGGGATCCTGATAATATTTTCCTCTTACAGCATGTGTGCCCTGAATTTGATTTTAAAAATGAAGTAAGTGGATCAAGGGATATGATTCAGGGGCTAAGAAAGGATTAGAAAGGTCGGCAGTTCAGCGGTTCGAATCCCAAGTGCCACGTAACAGAGTGAGCTCCCATTACTTGTCCCGGCTTCTGCCAACCTAGCAGTTCGAAAGCACACACAAAAAAATGCAGGTAGAAAAATTGGGACCACTTTGGTGGGAAGGTTACAGCGTTCCATGCGCCTTTGGCAGTTAGCCATGCCGGCCACATGACCACGGAGACGTCTTCAGACAGCTCTGGCTCTTTGGCTTCGTAACAGAGATGAGCATCGCCCCTTAGAGCCAGAAACGACTAGCATGGATGTGCGAGGGGAACTTTTACCTTTACCTAGGTAGATCAACCCACTAAAGAAGACTTTGTCAGGCTGGAGTTTTTGTTGTTGTTGTTTTTGCACTCTGCCAGAAGCATCGAGGCACTCTGGGTTGAAAGGATTACCTGATGACATCATTGTTGGCCCGGGAGAGTGATGTGGTGGCCCAGAGGTGGAGCTATCACCTCACAATCCAGACTCTGTGAGTTCAGTCCTAGGTAAGGGCGGATATTTCTCTCTCTGGGCACAATGAGAATATATCTGCTGAACAAAACTCCGCATTGGTGACAGGAAGGGCATCCGGCCATCAAACTCTCTGCTAGCTCCATTCAGTTGCCCTGACTCCGACCTGCAAGGGATTATGGGGTTGTTAAAAGATGATGATGTTGATCACCGTTGGCCTGGGAATGCCCAGTTGGGAGCTCCTTTCATATGCCCAGGAGGAGCTGGAGTGAAGGGTGAGAGCTCAACCCTGACTCATGTCAGTTCTTGGGTCTCGAACACAGACTTACTAATCTCCTGCCCAGTGTCCCAATCAGGTGAGCAACTGTGTTCTTTATTAGACTGGTGATGTCAGTCTTGTAGGGTAGTCCAGAAAGGAAGTACACCCAGATGAACTAATTCTACTTTGTTGTGAGGTTACATTGATAGAATCTTGTGAGTCTGAAAGTACCTTTCTCTCCCACTTCCTCACCTTTACAGCTCAAGAAACTAGAGAGGGTTCCTTTCTCCATTCCTTTTGTGAGCTACATTGCCTTTTATCTGATTGGTCCTCTTTGGAGACCATGAGTTCTACTCTTGCCTTAAACCTTCAAGATGGCTGGATGACTTTGGGCCAATCACCAGGAGATGTTGAATTCCCACCACAAAGGCAACTAGGTGACTTTGAGCCAATCACTAGGAGATTTTGACTTCTAGTCCCGCCGTACACATAAAAGCCAGATGGATGACTTGGGTCAATCACTTGGAGGTCGTGAATTCTAATCATGCCATAGGCATAAAAGCTAGCTGGGTGACTTTGGGCCAATCACCAAGCTGAGTTGAGTTAAATCCACTGTGCATTCCTGCCTCTTTTCGGTGCCTCATTGAAATCCCTATTTTCAGCTAAGCTTGGGGAAAAAAGAGACCGTTCCATTTACACCTCCGATATTCTCAGTTCTTTGACTTGTCATAAATAACTTTGTCCTTCCTGTCAAAATAGGAAAGCAGAACAGGAAGGAAGACAGCTCCTTCTCTGCCCTATTAGAGAGTCAAAAAGTAAACAGAAGCCAGACCATTAATTCATATCCTGATCGATGAATTCCCATCTATTCTAGCCTCTGGTACTTGCTGGCATCTGTGCCTATCCTTAACATTTCTACATTATTTGGAATATTGCTCCCTTTATTCCCCTATATTGCATTTTTATTGCTCAGGGCAGGGATATTGTGGACAAAATCATTACATTTGTCCCTTCGACTCTCCTTTCTGTTTGCTGATCCTGAAACTGAGCCAACATGCAACGATGGACATTCAACACGAACAATTTTGTTGAGTTCCTAACAGTGACTTGTTTATCCTCTAGAAAAGGATGACAGATGTGCACCAAAGTATTACTGAGTCTTCCATAATGTCCTCTAAATTCTGTTTTTCCTCAAAGAACCATCAGCCTAGTCTGGCAAGCCTAGTCCTTACTCAGATTTGGTTTCATGCAGAGACCAATGTTATCCACTGACCTGCATCCTAATAGTGTCAAGTGAGGGTCCCACTCCTTGGTCTTAGAATGGCTGTTGCATTCTTGGGAATAACAGTGTTGTATTAAAAACAAACCTAAGCCAACATAAGTTTTATGGAATTTACCTGCTAAAAGCATCCCTTCAGCAGCAAATAAGCTTGCTTAGGGTTCCAATTTTCTTAAATAACTGCAGGTAGTCCTCAACATACAACAGTTCATTTAGTGACCATACAAAGTTACAACAGCACTGAAAAAAAGTTGAATAGAATAGAGCTGGAAGGGACCTTGGAGGTCTTCTAGTCCAGCCCCCTGCTCAAACAGGAGAACCTATAAAATCTCAGATAAGTGGCCATCTGGTTTCTTCTTAAAAACCTCCAGTGATGGAGTGCCCACGATTTTTGCAGGCAAGCTGTGATGGCACAAAAGCAACAAAGTCACAAAAGTAGAAAAAGTCCCTTTAATACCTCCAACTTGGCCCCCAATGTCCAGTTATCATCGGCTGGAGAAAAAACTCTCCCAAGAAACAGTCCTTAAAGGGAAGAAATTCTGTCCAAACCCAAAGTACATATAAATTATAAATAAAAACCAAGACAAACCACGCTGCAGCAATTAACGAGAGCAGGGCAGGATAAGGAATTGAAGATGTCAAAAGATAATGAAAACACACACCTTGGGAGGATGCCAGAACTCAGATAAAAACTTGACAAACCAAAATAATTTGCTTCCAGCAACTTTGCCGTGCACAGTTTGCCCTTTTAAACAGTCTTCACAGCTGCAGCCAATGAAAGGGATCAGGGCCCTTTCCCCCCCCGTAAACCAGGCAACTCACGTTGCTCCCTTTTCCGTTCCTCCCTGCGTCGAGGATGAAAGAGGGAGTGGGGCCTGAGTCTTCCTCTGAATGCCAGCTGGACTGCCCTTCCCCAGTTTCCTCCAAAGCCACCAGAACCACACTCCCAATCCCTGTCAGCTGTTCCACTCTCCCTCAGAATCAAGATTCCAACACAAGCTATTCTACTGGGTTATTGTCCTCCCTGGTGAGGAAGTTTCTCCTTAATTCCAGGTTGCTTCTCTCCTTGATTAGTTTCCATCCATTGTTTCTTGTCCTGCCCTTCTGGTGCCTTGGAGAATAATTTGACCCCTCTTCTTTGTGCAGTCCCTCATCCTGTCACCTCTAATTCTTCTTTTCTTTAGATCAGACAAAACCCAAAGAGATTTATGACCATTTTTCAGACTTACGACCTTTGCAGCATCCTCACGATCATGTGATCAAAATTCAGACCCTTGGCCACGGGTTCATATTTATCATGTTTGCAAATGTCTGGGGTCACGTGATCTCCTTTTGTGACCTTCTGGCAAGCAAAGTCAATGAGGGAGCCAGATTCACAACCGTCTTAATTTATAATTTATCAGCTGCAGTGATTCATGTAACAATTGTGGTAAGAAAGATCAAAAAAAATGGAGGCAAAAACTCACTTAACAAATGTCTCACTTAACAGCAGAAATGTTGGGCTCAACTGTGGACAACTATATTTAGAAAAATAGAATACAATAGATAATAATAGAATATATTATATCTATTATTATTCTATAATAGGATAGAATAATAAGATTTGAAATAACCTTGGAGATCTAGTTTAACCCCTGATTGAATAGAATAGAATAGAGAATAGAATAGAAATAGAATAGAATAGAATAAGAATAGAATAGAAATAGAATTCTTTATTGCCAAGTGTGATTTGTCTTGGTGCAAATGCTTCTCAGTATACATAAAAGAAAAAGTCATTCGTCAAGAGTCAAGAATCATAAGATCACAACACTTAATGATAATCATAGGGTAGATAAGCAATCAAATCATATTAGGAAACAGTCAATATAAAATTGTTAGTGTAACAAGCCACAAAGTTACAGTCATACAGTCACAATGTGGGAGTGGTAGGTGATAAGGAGTGATGAGAAGATTAATAGCAATAGTAGTGCAGACTTTGCAAAATAGTTGGATAGTATTGTGGGAATTATTTGTTTAGCAGAATGATGGTGTTTGGGGAAAAACTGTCCTTGTGTCTAGTTGTTTTCTGGTGTGCAGTGGCTCTATAGCATCATTTTGAGGGGAGGAGTTGAAACAGTTTAAGTCCAAGATCTGAAGGCCTGTAGATATTTTCACAGCCCTCTTTTTAACTCATGCAGTATACGGGTCTCCACGGAAGTGCAGGTTGGTAGTAATTGTTTTTTTCTGCAGTCCTAATTACTCTCTGAAGTCTGTGTCTATCCTGTTGGGTTGCAGAACAACAAACCAGACCATTATAGGGTTGCAGATGACAGACTCCATCATTCCTTTGTAGAATTGGATCAGCAGCTCCTTGGTAGTTCGAGGTTCCTGAGTTGGCACAGGAAGAACCTTCTTTGTTGTGCTTTTTTGATGACATTTTTTGATGCTAGGTGTCCATTTTAGTCATGTGATATTGTAGAACCTAGAAATTTGAAGGTCTCTACTGTTGATACTGTGTTGTCTAGTATTGTAAGAGGTGGGTAGTATGGGAGGGGTTCTCTGTCTTTCAGAACCAGCTCTCAGCTCAGCCTTGAATGACATCGGGCTCTAGCTAACAAAATGACATTCAATGGTAAAAAAGGAAGGTTCTACTTTTAGGCAAGAAAAACGGAATGCACAGGCACAGTATATGTGGTACCTTGCTCAAGAGTGGTGACTGTGAGAGTTGAAGTCAGAGTGAACAATCACTTAAATATGAGCCAGCAATGTGCTGCAGCTGGGTAAAAAGCCAACACAGTTCTAGGCTGCATAAACAGAGGGGTAGAATCAAGTTCACTTGAAGTGTTAATACCACTTTATAAGGCCTTGAAATACTGCATCCAGTTTTGGACACCATGATGTAAAGAAGATGTTGAGACTCAGAATGCAGAGAATACAGATGATTAAGGGACTGGAGGCTAAAACATATGAAGAACGGTTGCAGGAACTGGGTATGTTTAATTTGATGAAAAGAAGGACCAGAGTTGACATGATAGCAGTCTTCCAATATATCAGGGGCTGCCAAAGAGAGGAGGGGGTCAAGCTATTCTCCAAAGCACCAGAGGGCAGTAAAAGAAGCCCTGGGTAGAAACTAATCCAGGAGAGAAGCAACTTAGAACTAAGGAGAAATTTCCTGACAGTCAGAACAATTAATCAGTGGAACAACATGCCTCCAGAAGTTGTAAATGCTCCAACACTGGAAGTTTTTAAGAAGATACTGGACAGCCATTTGTCTGAAGTGGTGTAGGGTTTCCTGCCTAAGCAGGGGGTTGTACTAGAAGATCTCCCAGGTCCCTTCCAACTCTGTTATTCTGTATATTCTATATTCTATCTAGTAGCTTGGAGAATATTTTATCTTTTATTATTTGGACTGGAATTCTTGAGTTTGGGATTGATAAAGCTGAAAATAGTTGCACCAGCCATGCTACTGTTGTATACTAGAACTGAATTAGAGCCTTCAGTTTGGAGAAGCTTTTCTGTGGTTAAATAAAAAGTATACGGACATTGCTTTGGGAAGGGGAAGAAAAAAAGCTATGTGTACACATGCACACTGACATTCTTTCTTCCTAAAATGCTTCGCCTTTCAATACATTTCTTTAGTGAGGTAGTGTTCTCTCCTTAACCAATAAGAAGATGAGCATTTTCCCATCTTCTGCTTCAGGTTGTGGATTAAATCACTGTGTATGATTGCAAAAGAACTTTGTTGAGTTCACTGGGCTGGGCTGATTTTGAAGCCTGATCCTGAGAAGACCAAGCAGGGCGTGAGCTGAAAGGATGTCTGCATCCCTCCTTCCCCTGCCATGCCACCAAGCCACACCCACCAAGCCATACCCACAGAACCAGTAGTAAAAAAAATTGAATCCCACCACTGGCATACTGCTTCTGCTTTTGCCTTTCAGCCCCAGTCCAGGAACCTTTGCAGACAATCACTTTTGTCACAAACTTTTTTTGTGTTGAATTGATATTTACCAACAAAGAAATAAAGGGAGACTTGTAAAGATTTATTTCAAGCTATTTAACACTCATCAGCTAGCCATCCCCTTCTGGGATTTGAACCTGGGCTACTTGCATATTAGGGAGATGTCTTAACCTCTAAGCCATGGGTTCTCCTCACTTTGTTGGCTATGCCGGGGGGAGATTCAGTGTTTTCTCCAGTGAGATGGTCTATCAGGGCAACCTGGTTTATTCAACTATGAGAGGGAGCATAACTGCTTCCACTTTCACCTTTCAGTCCCAATCCAGGAGCCTTCGCGGGCAGTCGCTTTTGTGACAAACTATTTTTGTGTTGAATTTATTTGAATTTGGTCCACGCAAATATGGCACGGAACATCCTGCTTCTGCAAGGAGATCCTGTGGTGTAGAGATTAATACATCTACCTAATATGCAAGTAGCCCAGGTTGAAATCCCATAAAAAGTATAGCTAGTTGATGAGAGCTAAATAGCTTGAAATAGATCTGTACAAGTCTCCCTTTATTTCTGTGTTGGTAAATATCAATTCGACACAACTCTACTGGTAATCTTTGACTTACAATTGCAATTGGGAGCTGAGTCACTTCTGATTTCACCACCCTTTTTGTAATGCTGGTTAAGTCAATCCAATTCCTCCAATGACTTTTGGTTCTTGGAAGCTGGTTGGGTCTGGACACTAGACTGTGTGATGAATGGACGGATTGTGCAATGAGTTAGGTATCTTTAGCCTAATGAAGGGAAGCCTCAGGGGAGACATGATAGCCATCTTCCAATACTTAAAGGGCTGTCACAGAGAAGAGCTATTCTCCAAATCACTAGAAGAAGCAATGGATGGAAGCTTATCAGAGAGAGATCCAACCTAAAACTTTCCCATCAGGGAGAACATGGTGGAATGGCTTGCTTCCCGAAGCTGTAGGTGCTTTATGGTTGGACGTTTTCAAGAAAAGATTGGCCAACCATTTGGGGTGGAATAAGGACTCCTGCCATGGGCAGGGGGTTGGACTTGAAGACCTCCAAGGTTCCTTCCCTTCTATATGATTCTATGAAAATATCAAGAGCCTAAAGAGAAGACTAGAAGACTTCCAAGGTCCATTCTAGCCCTAGGTTTCTATGATTCTATGAAAATACCAAGAGCTGAAACAGAGGATTTGACCAGCTTCTGTTTGGAGGTCTCCAAGGTACTGAACCAGCTTTTGCTCATCTCCAAATAAAAAATATGGTAGGTAATTGGACCCCCTGTCTTTTCTGTTCATGCACGCAATGTCACAGCATGTACAAAAGGACCTGGGCTTCTGTTGCAGTGCTGCACCCATGGCTTTGCAGATTTTGCCCCTTCTTGCTCTTGAGACTTACAGAATCCCAACTGGGAAAGTCTACGTTATCCAACTGGGAAAGCTTCATTGTCTTCCCAGAAGTCTTTTGTGAATTCATCTATCACAACCTTCTAAAGGATTTCTTGACCTGAAACAATTATCTAGCTTAGGGCATAAGCCCGTGGGTGGAAAATTCAGCTTCATTAGACTTATAATTTGTTTTTAGTTGGCAGGTTTCCTATTGACACAGAGAAAAGGGGGAAATGTAAAAATAGTAGCTATTTTTAAAGAAGCATATCTCCTTCCCTGCACCTTCCTAAGGAGGCTGTCTTTCTTAATTGTATCCATTTTCTGCAACTTTAAAGCCCTTAAAGTGTTGCTTTTTCTCTGACTCTTTTGTTTTCTGCATTCTCAGCCTGAGAATGGCACATCAGGTGAATACTAAAAAGCAAAACGGCTTCTCAAAGGAAGAAAGAGATGGCACTGGAGTTAGGTTAGCTTCCATCTAAAAAAAAAACACCACTGAGTTCCTTTTGTAAAAAGTTTGGGGCCAGTAGATTTAAGGAAATTTGAAGAGAGCAAGAGGAAACTGTCAAAGGCTTGAAGCCAAAAGGTTTAAGGGATTGATGCCATCTTTCCTTTTAAGCAGAAAGGAGAACAAAATTGTCCAGTGCCACCATTTTTATGCAGCCTTTAAGCTCTTCTGTGTAAGCTGCATTGAGAAGAAATTAATATTAAGCTGACTGATGGTGACAAGAGAGGTGGTTTGAATTGGATGTGGGGAGACCTAGATATTTTTATGACTGGTATCCCATCTACTCAGAGAGAACTTTTGATATTTGGGGGGTGCATTTTTTCAGGAGGCAACTTGACTTTCTTGTTTTTTTTTTCTTTTGCTTCTCATCCAAGAAGCTTCTTCACCTCTGACAAGACAGTGGGGAATGGAAGGATTTATACTCCTTGCAAACAGCTGGTCATTTGCATCTTTTTAGAGGGTTCTTGAAACACTTATCTGTGTCCTCAAGGTCACTGAGTGGTACTCCTGATTCCTGTAGTCTGCAATTCTTTTTCCTCTGGAAATCCATTCCTACTCCCACTCCATTCAAAGGAGTATAGCTTAAAGTCTGTAGAGATTCTCATACACCCAGGTCATGGTGCTTTTTTCAAGAAATAATGGGGCTTTCTTGTTTTTTTCTTTTGAAGACATCTCACTTCTCATCCAAGAAGCTTCTTCAGCTCTGACAGGATGGTGGAGAATGGAAGGATTTATATTCCTTGCAGACAGCTAATCATTTGCATCTTTTTAGAGAGGTGTCAAGGCACTTGGAAGTTCATCTGTGTCCTCGGGCTCACCTGAGTAGTGCTCCTGATTCCTATAGTCTGCAAAAAACCAAGAAAGTTCAGTTGCCTCCTGAAAAAAGCACTTCTGGGACACATTCTGGTGAGAGAGAAATTTCCTGAGGATGGAGGTCCAAAAACTCAAAAGATTAATCCTCTGGTGCCAGTGACAAACCCAGATTGGATCCTTAGTGGAGAGTCTTGGAGATTATCTGAATTGAATGATGGATTTTCAGACATTGTGGGAACATTCTGGACTTACAACGACCCCCCTCATCTCACTTGCTTTCTCCTTTCTACCTCCCTCACCTATTTTATGGATGGTCTTGAAATGTGATGAAGATGCATTGTCCTCACTCCAACTTGGTTCCATGATGATATCACATGGTTGCACAATATTGTGAAGTCCATTCAGAGTAAGAACAGTGCAGTTAAGTGTTTTGTTCTTGTTAAAAACAAACAAAAGGGATTGCCAGCTTCAAAAACTACCCAGAGACAAGTTAGACACATCCACTGAGTTGAAATTTTGCAAAGGGAAAGGGTAAAGATGTTGCATCTTTCAAGTTGACCTTCAGTTAAATTTGATTTGATGGATGATTCCAGGTAGGTTGCAGCTCAGATGCATGGGGGAGAGGTGACAGTTGATTGCTTAATGGTGATGATTTCCCCCCCCCTCAAGCCAATTGTTAGAAGAGGTATACAGTTTCTCCAACTCACTGTAACAGATTTAAACAGATAATTTTGCTTTCTCCTTAACTGTCCTAGCCACTTTCCCTAATACGTTTTACCTAAAAATCCCAACTTTCTCTATATACTCCCAATATTTATTGATAATTGCTTCAAAATGATGCCATTTGATTTGCTTAAAAACAAATGTTATTTTTGATTGTTTTAATCGCCTTGTTCTTTCTTTTCCAATTGTCCATGATGTGTTGTTGTTTTGCTGGTTGTCTAAACCTTTCTTTGCCATCCTGTCTAATCTAATGCCTTTTCTCTGTTTCTTTTCATCCAGAAGCAACAATAATAACATGTTCAATGAAGTTGTGCGACTGAATTTTGAAATTGCCAGTTTCAGCAGCCTTTCAGGAACCCAGCCAATATCCTGGCAAGTGGAATATCCTCAGAAAAAGATGACAGAGATGGCCCTCTCTGAAATTTTCATTTGCCAAAAGGATCTAGTGGGGATTGTCCCACTAGCAATGGTAAGAGATCCTTAGCTGATATTCCCACCAAATTTTCAAAAGATTTGTTGTGCTCTTGTATTGCTTTCATGGGAACTTTGAAATTTCTTCATTACTTTTTCTAAAAATAATATGCCTACCTTCTAAGATGTTTGGAGAGCAATGTCTTCCTAACATTCTAGTAAACATAGGACAACAAATGGTTTATTGCCTGATGGTCACTCAAGACCAACATTTCAGTAGACTGGAGATCTGCTGAAGTCCACCATTCTAATCATGACACCATATTGAATGCAACTATTCAACGAAGAGGTGGCTTTAATATTTTGAAATAACAATGCCAAGTAATATGGTGTTAATGAACTGATCCCTAATCTTGAGCATTAATCCAGTCACTATGACTTTAATTTGACAAGATTCTGTCTATCAGCGAGGAGCAATAAAGGAAACTGCCTAGAAGAACTTCAACACATGGTTCTTGGTTTGGGAGCCTGATAGTATTTGCATTTTGGCATGCTGTAAGACCAACCATGGATTTTATCCATTGTGTGAATTGTGTCTTCATGTTAATTCATAGTGTGATAAGTCTGAGCATTCTATGATTATATGAACCCAACAATTGTGTTCCATTAAATCTGTTAAATGTATGAACTTTCATGGCTTAAGAGTAGACTTAAAACTGGTTCTCACTGATCCATCTCCAACCGTTCACCTTTTTGCACTTCAGTTCTCTTGTAAAGATGAACCTCTTTCCAATTGACTTTTCCAAGCCACATGAAATAGTTGAGCTAGCATCATGTTGCCTGGTCATCAATCAGTTTTGCCGTTACCATGATACACCCTGAAAGTGAGAACAAGTGAAAGCCACATGGGCAAATATCTGGGCAATATGATCCTTGGGGTTAAAAAAAATACGAACAGAAAGAGAAGAGCTTTGATACACAGCCACATAAATGTCTATGGAGCACTCCAAATACTTTTGGTTCAACCCTAGTCAAAAGAAGCAAGTGAGGCCCGTTCTGCAGAGCTGATGCTAATCAGAAGTTAATAATAAGTCCTTCATCTGGGGAATGTTAAAAGGATTTGGTGATGCTTGGCCAATAAATTATAAATAGACCCGAAACTATTACCGGGATGTTTCTTAAAAATACACTTTGAATTGCCTTCTTTGGTGTGCATATGTCTGTTCTCTGCCAAGCCATATTACTGAGGTTGGCACAGCCTGTAAGGCAACTTGCTAATAGCATCAAGGTGAATAAAGGAGACGATGCTTAAAATTTTCTTTTTTCTTTTCTTTCTTTTTTTTTTGTGAAAAAATAAAAAAATAAAATGCTGGAAGGATCAGACAAGGTAAAAGAACATTTGCTCTTCTTTTCTTCTGCTAACTCTGCAGCTCCAGTCAGCCCCTTATTTTGCTGTCATTATTTTTTAATTTCTTCTTCATTTGTGCGTTAATCTCCCACCAAGCTGATTACCTGACAATTCCTTGGCTCGGAATTGCAGGGTGAGAAAAACAGGAGCTTCAAAGGAAAAAAAAAGTTTGAGGCTGCCATCTGCTCAGATATATCCAAATCAGCTCTGTGAGTTTGGAAGCTAAAAAAAAAGGAAAGGAAAGGAAATTCATTCCAACTTGCCATGGGGAAAAATAATAATCATCGAGGAACAGTTTTGGGATTATTATGATGGTGATAGTGGTTGGTCACACAGTCAGTCAGATGTTCCAACTGGACTTGGCATTGTTGTCCACCTATTGAGTCCTTCCCAAGGACCTGGGACAGGGAGATGGTGTTATTTGATGTGTTAAAAAATCTGTTCCAAGTGAAGCTGCTTTTTGCAATTGACTGATGGGGGATTTTGTCAATGGATGAGAAGTGAAACGTCTCCCAAGAAAAACAAGAAAGTCCAGTTGCCTCTTTAGGATGTCTGTGACCTGGAGGACTGAGGATCTCCCTAGACAAGTAGTATCAAAAGGAACTGAGAGACGGGGATTACAGAGAAGTCAAGTGGAATCTAAAGTTCTCACACAAAGCGTTAAGCTGTTCTTCCCAATTCAAACCCTCCTCCCTTCACCAGCCCACCGGTAGCCAACGTAGTGCCGTAAAGGTATTTTGAGAACTCTGAATAGGTTGATGGCAATTTATTCCCAGGATGCAGCAACCTTGGTGTCAGGCTAGAACTGGCTGGAAGGAAGTCCATCTGTCTTCAAGATAGTCCCCCTCCCTGAATCCCACTCAGTTATAGCAAAAGCCAAAGCATGTAGAGAATGCAACCCCTATAACCTCCTCTCCCCCTCCTCCATCAGAATGGCAGTGTCCCAGAAAGTCCCCTTCAGTGTTGCAGTTGCTTTGAACTTGCACCTTATGACTATTGACCCGATCTTTCATATATTTTTTTGCCACAATCGTTCTTCTCTTTGCAGGTCTTTGTATTTTGTTATCTTCTCGAGTTCTTTCTCTTCTATTTTGTTGTTTCCAGGTATTGTTGTATCTACTATCCAGACTAGTATATTTGTTATTATTATGATGGTTGTTTGCCTAGTCAGCCAGATGTTCAGACTGGATTTGGCATTTTTATCCACCTATTGTGTCCTTCCCAAGGACCTGAGATTAGGCAGATGTGGAGGTTTGATGGTGTTAGAGTTATCATTGCAGGATGTCAGCTATTCAAAATCAAGCTGCCTTTTGCAATTGACTGATAGAGATTATGTCAATGCCCATGGCGTTCAGTGCCCATGTTCAAGTGTTTCTGAGGTCTCCGTCCATCTAGGGATCTCAGAGTCAACTGGTAGACCAATGAAGCTTCTTCTCTTTTCTCACCATTCAAAATTTTGTCCATCAACCTGAGTCAAGCCACTCCCCAGATTTAGTAGTGATGAATGGAATGTGGTGATTTTTTTAGAAGCATTTTAAGGTGGAGAATAATTCAATCCAGATAAGTCTTCTATTTGGAGAGCCAAGTGTTGCAGAACCGGCGGCAGATTCGGACAGTGAGAAGGTTGGGGAGGAATATGGGCCAGTCCTGGAGTATGGGGAAGGCTCTGATAAGTGCTCTGTGTTAGAGACAGAGATGGGCCCAAGGCCGTCTGACAGTTATCAGCTGCCTTCAGAGTCAGAGATCAGTGGGGCAGAAGAACAGCTGGAGCCTGTTCCTGATGTGTGCATGCACAGAGCTGTCAGGAGAAGGGAACAGTTAAAAAACAAGGGTCAACTCAGGAATAAAGGCACAGGTCAATGGCTCCTCCCATAGGGAATAAATAGGAGTGAAAGGGGATGGTGTTTTCGGGAGACAATTAGTTCATTTAATCAGTTCATTTAATCAGTGTGAAGATTTGTTCATGATTCACAGAGACTCCTTGCCACCTTGTACAGCATTGCACTTGGAAGCTATCGGCCTGGCAACTCTCCAAGCCTGATAAGGTCTGTGATTGCAATTCACCCTTGAAAGATTGTTTGCCAGGACTTCTTGGATGTGAATGATGGGAATTCACATTAGCCAAATAAAAAGGGGTTTTATCAGAACAAGGAATCTGCTTCAGGATTTTGTGAAGTCTAGGAACACCAAGCTTCTGGGCATCCCATGTTGCCTTTTTGTGGTGCAACCCACACACATACACACACACACACACACACAAACATGAAATCTCTTTTGTGCTGCAACCTGCAAATCTTCACGACACATTTTTGTGGTGTAGCCCAAAGTAAAAATTGCTAGATGATGGTCAACCACAAAACGAAGCCAGGCAGAGAATGCATCAAAAATGGCAAAATTAAAGTGACAACTTTGCTGAGAGGCATCTGTGTTTATTTATTTACATGTGGGAGATTATGATGATGTGAGGGAGGAGGAGAATTCACTGTGCCAGAGCTGTGATTTGTAAAATAGAAAGATCTGAGCAATTTGTCACTGTGATGTTTTGTTTTGTTGTTTTTATAACTTGAGGCCTCCTTCTTTCCTGGTAAGCCTTTCCCCATCTTTAGCGGGTGGAATATGAAGGTTTACCGTATTTTACTCCTGATGCTTTTTTCAAAGCTGGTAAGTGCATTAACCTGGCTTTTCAAAAGCCTAAGTCTGTTTGAACAGTGACAGGATCTAATTGGGAAGGCCGGATCCGTTTGTGTTCAGTTCGGCTCGCCTTCAATCCAACCGTTGCCTGCTGAATAATTTACAAAGACACATTTACATAAGGGCCAACTACAGATATATAAAACTTTTCTCTTATATGCATGCTCACATGTAACATTTCCAGACAGAGACTTAAGGATCTTCAGGCCAGCATCTTGCCATATAAACACTTTTATTCTTTTCAGTGGCTTTTTTCCCCCCAAATGTCAGTTTTTGGAATTTCACAAAATTGCAAGAAATTTTGCCTTCAGATTCTAAACATACATACATAGTCTTTTTATGACCCCGTAATCCTTTACTTAGCTCAGTGGCTAAGATGCTGAGTTTGTCGATCAGAAAGGTCGGCAGTTCAGCAGTTCGAATCCCTAGCACCACGTCATGGAGTGAGTTCCTGTTCCTTGTCCCAGCTTCTGCCAACCTAGCAGTTCAAAAGAATGTAAAAAATGGAAGTAGAAAAATAGGGATCATTTGGGGGTGAAGGTATTCCATGTGCCTTCGGCATTTAGTCCTGATGACCACATGACCACAGAGACATCTTTGGACAGCGCTGGCTCTTTGGCTTTGTAACAGAGATGAGCACCATACCTCCTAGAGCCGGGGACAACTAACAACGTATGTGTGAGGGGAACCTTCACCTTTAATCCCTTACATCGGGATGGAGTCAGGGAAACTAAATGGAGCTGAGTGGCCAGATGCCCTTCCTGTCACCAACACAGAGTTCACAGCACATAATTACTCATTGTGCCCAGAGAGAGAAATATCTGCCATGACCTAGGATCAAACTCACAACCTCCTGATTGTAAGGCGAGAGCTCCACCTCTAGGCCACCACAACACTTATACTAATTATACCTAAATAGGAGGGAAATATCTATGTCTATATCTATATCATGTGTATCTACAGTATATGCACACACCATATACCCAGGGGTGGGATTCTACCAGTTTGCACCTATTCGCTAGAACTGGTTGTTAACATTCTAAGCAGTTCAGAGAACCAGTTGTTAGAAGAAATTACTGGCCTAATCCTGTAAGGAAGGCAGGAAGGAAACATTCTGGTGTTGCNCCTCCTTTGCTGGTACTTTGCTTGTGTGGAGTGACCATTCAATGTTACAATGGCACTGAAAAAAGTGACTTATGACCGTTTTTCACACTTACGACTGTTGTAGCATCCCCACAGTCATGAGAGGCCAGGCGAGGAGAGGTGTGCCTCGATGTGAGTGATGTTGAGTTGGCCATGCCCAGCCAGTCACATGACCACCAAGCCACACGCACCAACTAAGCCATGCCCATAGAATTGGTTGTTTAAAAATTTGAATCCCACCTCTGCATATACCAGTATTTCTCAGTCTTGGTGACTTGAAAATGGTGGACTTCAACTTCAAATAAGAAGCTTCAAACAAGAAACAGTGGATGGAAACTAATCAAGGAGAGAAGCAACCTGGAATTAAGGAGAAACTTCTGAACAGTGAGGACAATTAGCCAGTGGAACAGATTGCCACCAGAAGTTTGGAGGTTTTGGGGGAAAGACTGGACAGCACCTTGTCTGAAATGATATAGGTTCTCCTACTTTAGCAGGGGGTTGGACTAGAACACCTCCAAGGTCCCCTCTAGCTCTATTCTGATTGATTGATTGATTAAATTCCTCAACTGTGTTGCTGATAAATTCTGGGAGATGAAGTCCATCCATCTTCATGTTGTAAAGGTTGAGAAACACTATCATATACCATACACCCCCTTGGTCTTTTTCTTTCCCTCATGCCATCACTCTTTTGAATAGCTAATTCCCACAGTACTGTCATGCCTAAGATATTTAGCTATGTAGTAAGGCTGTATTACTATTATCCTTCTCATTTTTCCTATTACCTACTTCTATTGGCATCTTACGATTGTATACCCTGAGAGCTTCTGCACTGGAGAGAAATTCCTTGTGTATCCAATCACACAAATTAAGAATTTTCTATTCTATTCTGTATTAGGAAGATGCTAGAGCCATAAAAGGCCTGGATTCATGCAACACACACAAATATTAACCTGTGGAACAGTTTCCCTTCAAAGGTTGTAGGTGCTTCATCACTGGAGGTTTTTAAGAAGAGACTGGGCAGTCACTTGTCTGAAATGGTACTATAGGTTCTCCTGCTTGAGCAGGGGGCTGGACTAGAAGACCTCCAAGGTCCTTTCCAGCTCTATTCTGATATAGCTAAGAAGCTATCTTTGCACCAAAGCTAAAAGTTTGTAGGTTTTTAACCTTGGTTTGGTTTGTACTATTGGCCACCCTGACCTCATGATCAATCTGCTGCTCTTTATCTGATCATGTGGTCAGGGAATCCAGGCTTCTGAGTGGGGTTCAGGAGAATCCAGGCTTCTTGTGACGGCCATACCATCATGGTGAGCCACCATAATGGTAACCAAAAGGGAGGAGGAGGAGAGAGGCAGGAGGAGGGGAGGAGGAGGAGGAGGAGGGAGGGAGGAGGAGGAGGAGAGAGGAGGAGGAGGAGAGAAGGAAGGAAGAGAAGAAGAAGAAGAAGAAGAAGAAGAAGAAGAAGAAGAAGAAGAAGAAGAAGAAGAAGAAGAAGAAGAAGTGTTAACCAACTAAAGGAAAAGATTGACAGTAGGCTTTTTAATCTGCCAGCTCCCAAGCCTATGGAGTCCTCCTCTCCTTGATTTAATGGTGCTGATTGTCCTTCGGCAGGATTCGTCGCCTCCCCAAACATGAATAAATAATAAATGCTCTTTTATTACAATTTATTACACTAGTACGTCTTCTGAAATCCTCTATTGGGGGGAAATGGCTACGCTGCAGTTTGGATGAGCAGGCATCTGTCTCATTGTGAGACAGAGCAGCAATTATTAATTCTCTTTTAGAGATGTCCTGGGCCTTCCTCATCATTTCTGGAATAAAAGGAATAAAATAAAGCAGGAAGTACTCTGGTTTCTGCAAGTGCCATTTGTCTGAAATAGTGTAAGGTCGTCTCCTGAGCAGGAGGGGTTGGATTAGAAGATCTCCAAGGTCCCTTCCATTTCTATTACTCTGTCTCTCCCTTCATCTGTCTGTCTGTTCATCTACCTGTCTGCCTGCCCACTTGTCTTTTCTTTGGTCTGTTTGTCTGCTGCAGGATCCAATTTGGGTCTATCACTGGAATCAGAGGATAGTCTTCCAAGGCTATTTTTGTACATGCTCAGCCAACAATCTGAGTAGCTGCAAAATTGAGTGTATGTCCTTATTCACTGCAATGTGAGGTGATCCATGAGTTCGTATTTCTTCCTCCAACTGCTCAGTTGTGTTCTTGCAAATGGGTGGTCCGCTTCCTTCCTCCTTATCTGTCCTGCATAGTCACAGGGGCAATCTATGCAGGGGTCCAGTGGATTACATTAGAAGTATCTCCCACCTCCAAGCGATTTTTGCAATGCATAATTTGTCCTTCGTATGGGACAAATTCCTCTGAGTGGTGTTTGGAAGTCTAAATTTCTGGTCCCAGCAAACAACCCAGATTGGTTCCTGCAATATTATTCTGGGTCACGCATATTTGCCTTCATTCGTCTGTTTGCCTGTCTGTCAGCATGCCTACCAGTCTCTCCCTTCATCTGCCTGTCTGTAAGTCCATCTAACAGTTTGTCTGTGTGTCCGCCCATCCTTTCTGTCCTGAAAAGCTGACTCCCCTCGAAGCTCCAGTTTAGCGACAATGGAGCTGTGGATATTTGGATATATATATATATATTGCCCTACATAAGAGGTACTACAGATAAAATCAGTAAGATACTACACAGGCATCACATCAAGACTGCCTTCAA